>JAJOOD010015801.1:0-21111 GCA_029582525.1 Solanum tacnaense | reverse complement strand
AAAATATTATTATATCAAAACTAATATAAAGAAAAACATTGAAACTTTAGAGAGAATAAATCTCCCCATAAATAAGACTCTTAAACGACTACATTGTGGATGTTATTGTTATTGTGTTAGAAGAAACAAACCTATATTTATAGAGTCCTAAAACCTTTCCTACTAGAAAAGGAGTCCTAAAAGGAGAGAATAAACCAAATACAAAATAAAATTATATTTTCCTTTCAAGAAAAGTAAAAACATTTATGGTAATGTTTTGTTTTTTCTTTAAGGAAAAATAAATCTTAAATTCTGGTAAGAAAATCAGGGCAAAACCCTAACAAATCTCCCCTTTTGGCTGGATTTTCTTGACAAGGCTTGATCTGTCTTCTTCATATGCTTGATAATCTTGTTCTTCACAAAATTTCCATCACTGTTGCTTGCCATGGTTAAAAATAAAGTTTAAAATATCTGGGTTAAAAATGGGTTTTAAATATTTTATTTTTATTCTTAAAAATTGCAGCAACAGGAATGTTGAAAATATGTTGAAACTTCTTCTCCACATGTAGCTTGAAAAAAAAATCGTCATTATCATCAAATTGATTACAAATTGATTTGAAACCACCTTGAACCTGTCTTCAACCTCGATGAACCTGGGTTATTGAACCATTGGATCGTTGAATCATGTGCTTTGATACCACTTGTTGGGTTATGAAGGGGTGATTAGGGCGTCACGTGGAAGCTTACAATTTGCAAATCATATGGTTGATAAATCAGATAGCAAAAACTTATACTAAAAATCAAAATATTATTATATCAAAACTAATATAAAGAAAAACATTGAAACTTTAGAGAGAATAAATCTCCCCATAAATAAGACTCTTAAACGACTACATTGTGGATGTTATTGTTATTGTGTTAGAAGAAACAAACCCATATTTATAGAGTCCTAAAACCTTTCCTACTAGAAAAGGAGTCCTAAAAGGAGAGAATAAACCAAATATAAAATAATATTATATTTTCCTTTCAAGAAAAGTAAAAACATTTATGGTAATGTTTAGTTTTTTCTTTAAGGAAAAATAAATCTTAAATTATGTTAAGAAAATCAGGGCAAAACCCTAACAAAGTCCTCTACACTCTTCTCTTCGTCTTTCTCAACCAAAGAACAAATGAATCAGCAACCTTGAATTCTAAGTCCCAAATAGGTTATGACTCCTCGATTTTTCTTTTGTCCTTCGGTCCGGTACGTTAAGCGTGCCTAGCACGAGCTTGAGGACAGCTGGAGTTTTCCAGAACGTTCCCAGCAAAATTATCCTCTCAATTTTCCTTTCCTTTTGACAGTTTTTTGTTCAATAATGGTACGAATTCGTACACTCTCCAGCTCACACCTTATCCTCTAAGAATTTCAAAATTCCAACAATCCCACATCGAGAATTCATCTATTTTTTGGATTTTTGGGTTTCTATATAAACCACCCCATTCACTGTTCAAGGGACGATTTTTTGAGACCTGATAGTACCCCAAAAAAGCTTGGGAATTCTAGTGTCAATAGTTCAAAATTTTGTGGCCGTTCAAGGTGAAAGTGGTGGAATCGTCTCCGTCGAGCTCGCCGTACGGTTCGCTGCCTCGAACCAAGTAATCTTCCTTCCCTTTCTTTATTTAGTTAAGTTATTTCTTCTTTTTTTAGTATAATTTGTAGTGATGTTTCGCTTCGACGGAAGTTATAAAGTTTTGTTTGTCTTGCTATGTTATAATGACTTGCTCATGTTCATTTTTAATTCTGTTTCTTGTTTCTTTAATTATCTTATCAAGTTTAAATTTTGTTTAGCTTCCCTGAGATAGTCTTTCTTTAGCTATTAATATGAATATGAGTTCAACAACCTTTTATTTTATCTGAGCTATTTCATATAGGTTAGGTTGATTTTGGGTGATCTTTTCGTTTCAGTTTTGTTGTTCCATGGGCAGAGTAAGTTTATTTTCATGTTTGTGCTTCTAGTTGTTGTTCCTGATTAAGTTGGAGTAGTTATGTAAAATAGGGCTACGATGTTTTTCGTAGTCTAATCTTCATGCCCATTTGACTCGCTGTCTGTTATCTCTCTATTTTAGCTGAGTTTTCTTTAACCTGGAACATATGTACTTAGTTTGTTTAGTGTATTATCTATATATGCCTTTTAAATTCGTGACATACAATTGTAGATTTTTCTTGCTTCTTGTTGTCCTCTTCAGACACACATAACTCGAGATACAATTCATGTATTTTTCTATATCGAGAATGTGATCTAAAAATGTTCTATCAAATCTAAAGTTTCTATCTTTTTGTATTATGAAATGTCTTTTTTTTTAGTTGCTGAAATGTCACTCCTGCTCTCTAATTCCTTGTTTACCTTTCTGATGAACTCGTGAAAAATTGCTTAAGAATTTGATCAAGTTAAGTTTAAGCGTGTTTATCCTTAAGCTAGATATGAATTTGTTTCGAATTCCTTTTTGGTTTGATAAAAGGTTGCATTTAATGGGAGGTTACTTGATAGAAAATGGGTTTAGAAGGCCCTGTTCAGTTGTTGTTATATTAATAACTGGCTGCCTATCGTTGTTAGTTGCCTCCATCTCGGACTGTTATTGGCTTACACTAGTTGTGAATTGCTTATTGTTATTGTAGATCATAAGTAGATTTATTTCTCACTTTATCCTTTGTTCAATTAGCTTTAGCATTTTACTTGTTTCTCATTTTTATTTCAGTATTATTATGGTCTCTTCTATTGAATGAGATTGAGATAATGACATGTTCATTGTCATTTAACTTTAGATTCTGTAAGAATATGTGTTTGTCCTTAAATCAGATTAGTCCTAGTTTGTGTCTTCTTATCTCTTCTCCTTTTTTATCTTTACTGTTGCTACTTCATATATTTAGTCTTAAGCATAAATTGTCTAATATATTTGTAATCACTGTTAGCAATACTTCTATTTCGTAGCTTCAAGAGTTATAATTTGTATCTTATTTAAGTTGATTGTTTAGCAATTTTCGGACACCAGTTAATTGATTTATTTCATGCGACATCTAATCCCTATTCCTCTCCTTTTTCTTTTCATGAACTTTCTTGTTCGAGTCCAATGGGACTCCTTGTCTCTTTCATATTCATTTTTTCGAGTCAACCTCTGAGTCTTGAAGGGGAAGCTACTATTAATGGTTAAAACCCAAACCAGTGGCAACAACTAAGTAGCGGCATAATAGCAATCTCAAATGGTCGGAAATTAAATTTTGGATTTAAGAATCCAATTTGATTATTGAAGCATTAGCAGCAGTCCCAAAGGGACTAAAATTGGGAATTTTTGGACTTAAATAAGTCCAATTTGAGCAATCAGCAGTAGTGATAATATCCCAAAGGGCTGGAAATTTGAAAATTCGACTTAAAAATGTTTAATTTGAGCGCAACAATGGTGGCAGTAGTTAGAAAGGGGCCAAATTTCCCTTTCCGTCCAGTTCTTTATTTTATTTAGTTCTTTACTCTATTTGTGAATATATGTTGATTATCGCTAACAATTATTAATTTCATTTCATTTTGTTAATTTAGATGAATCCTTGGAGAAGTTTTCTATTATGTTATTCATTTTACTTTAAGTATTTAAATCTTTCAAATTCTTTTAAGTTAGACAATCTAAGCTTTAACACTAACTTGAGAATTATTCATATTCTTTCGTAGTTAGTATTTATTTTTCAAATCCACACTTAAGTTATTGTGTTGATTTTTCGACTCAAAAACTTGACTCGGATAAAATGGTTAAGTTAAAATTATTATTTTGACACTCTAACATTTGACTTATTTCATACTTGGAATAGGATGAGTGTATAAGTATCAAAAGACTTTTGTTGTTTTAAAACAAGATTTTTCACAAGTAATCTTCAGTGTTCTTTAAAAATTAGCCAAATTTTTCAATCTGTCGGTCAACTGTGTGTTAGCGGATTCTCTAAGATACCTAAACCCTTCCTTAGAGAATTATTTGAACCCTTACCCGACTCTGATTTTTATTTAAAATGTTTTCTTTCAAAACTACCCTTTTTAAATGGTTTTCTTAATTTTTCCCAAAAAATATAAATGGCGACTTCCAAATTGTTATTTTCAAAAATTAATAAATTCACCAAAGTTGCGAAAAGGTTTCGAAACCTTTAGTTTTTGAAATCGGGTCGTAACAGAATGATGACTTTGCTGGGGATTCATCTAGGTTCTAACCAAAAGCATTTTATCGTTTGGCTAACTATAATTGTATTAATTGTTACTTTATGCAATTATGTGTTTAAATTTTGAATATTAACTGTCATATTGCATTCATGGAATTTCCATCATCACAACGTAAATGCAGTATATTAAAGAACGGTTTTGTGAAACCATAGTCGGACTTTTTTATACTTAACCTTTTTTCGGAATGATCGGCAATTTATTGGTTCGTCATGCGTCCAATGGTTGTTGTGAGTTACATCCTAAGTTGTCTGCTTGGGTTCCCGGTCTTTCAAAATCCACTCCTGGTCAACTAGCATAGAGCAAAACCAAATCCTGAATTTAGCGCATTTTGAACTAAGTTGACCCAACACCCAAGGTGTGTTGGGACCATTAGAACACCACCTTATGTCTAATTGACCCCTGGTCAATATAAGACGATCATTCAACTATTTGTTAAATTTGAAGGATATGTATGTAGATTTGTGCGTACCATTGTCCCTTGGGGTCGGGTTTTTATTTTATAGGTAGTTTCTTTGTTTAAGTCAAAGGAAGATCCACCTCATCCGAAAGAATTTGAAAAGCATCAAGAAGTTCGGAAATGAAGATTTCATATGGAAGCTTAGTTTAGTTTACCATTGTACCCCTGCGTGGGACTGATATTTATTTACCTCTCCTCTATTATGTATCCCTATTTGATTTATTCATAAGGTTTGTATAAATATTTTGGGGCAATGGAACGTTTCACAAACGATATACACATCCTTCAAACGTTAGGCTCATATTTGGCTTAAAAGGTCACATGTATGTTAGGATGCGTTATATATTGTTTGTATGCTAAATGTTACAAATTTTGTTTCGTTTGTGCTTGCTTGACTTATGTGTTATATACATATGTTTTTCTTTAAACATGATTGGCCCATTATTCTAATTGTAGAACATCATTTAACATATAAACTCAATTTTCAAGCCTTCCAAAATACTCTTTGCCTCCATTATCAAAATACGTTCAAAATCACTCAAGTTCTACGTTCAATAGAGCTTTAAAAAATTATTAGGTCATCATTCAGATTCACGTTCACCTCGTTGTTTCTTGATAATTATTTTTTTACACCTACCTAGCCGGCACTACTAAATATTTCGTCAGTTTCAAATCAATTTTAAGATGTCTTTGTTTCTCAGAATGGGTTTTCAATTGAACCTTCCAAAAGGTACATTTCAATCTTTACTCAAATTGTATAATTTGCTTTGTTCAAATTACTTTCTTTTGTTAAAATTTTAGTTCACAAATTGATCAAAGTTTTCCCATTCGGTCATCCTTTTAGAGTCCTTTGTCCTTCGAATTTTGGACTAATCTGTTTGAAGCAAAACAAATGTTATTTGTTTTATATGTTATTTTAGTTTATTATTATGATTAATGGACTAACTCTCTTATTTTTTGAGTTGTTTTTAGAAGAAGAGACTAATTTGTGTTAATAATCAAACTTGCTCACTTCACTAAAGTACCCGCTGTCAGAAGATCCATATTTTACACGGTCTAAGTTCAAGGAAATTTCTACAGGCTCTTCATTTCTTACTTGGACTACTAAGAGGACTCGATCAAAAATGGATTCCACAATCAACACGGTTGCTTCGTCCGAAATGATGCCCACTTCATCTGTCAACGGCCAATCCTAGTGCCTCGGTAGCAACACAATCACCGATGGAAGTCATTGCTCATCTAGAGCGACAAATTGGTGAATTGAATCTCCTGGTAACACAATACCAAATTGCTTTTCAGAACTTACCACCTGAGCTTAATAAAGGAGATCAATTCACTACCTTTCAAAAAACTCAAACTGCTTCGCTCACTCATTCAACTCAGGATACTCCTGTTGTGTACACATTTGCACCTCCAAAAGCTCCAACGGTAACACATCATGCTCCGCCAGTGTACACTTATGTCACTGCTCCACCTATTACCAAGGCTCAGGATTTTCACCGCCAAGATGTTAATCACTATGTTGAAATTGAAAATGATGCAAAATCAATTGATGCTGAAATGATGATTAGGAAGATGAAAAGCTTAGAAGATGTTATGAGAGGTCTTCGTCGGTTCGATAGTAGCCAGAGTGTGAGATATGAAGAGTTGTACACATTCCCCGAAGTTGAGCTTCCACCCGGTTACAACATTCCAAAGTTTGAAAAATTCAGCGGATCAGGAAATCCTTTCTTTCACTTGAAAATTTACTGTAAAAAGTTGATTGGCGTTGGAAACAATGAAGGGATAAGAATTAAGCTATTCAATCAAAGTCTGACTGGAAAAGCCTTGAAGTGGTACTCAAAGAAAGATGTGACTAAAAGGCATACTTGGGATGATCTAGCGAAGGCTTTTGTGGATCACTACAAGTTTCATGTTGAAATAGCTCCTGATAGGATCTCCATTACCAAGCTGAAACCGAAGTCAACTGAATGCTTTCGAGAATATGCCATTCGTTTGAGGGAAGAAGCTGCTAGGGTACACCCACCTATAGAGGAATCAGAAAAGATCACCTACTTCATTCAAGCTCAAGACTTAGAATACTATGAGCGAATGGTGACAATGGGTGCAAAGACATTCGCTGAAGTTATCAAAGCTAGAGAAATGATTGAAGACGGTCTTAAGACTGGCAGAATAGCAAGTTACACCTCATCTCAGTTCGCTAATAGGGTCTATCAAACTGGTTCCTTTGGAAAGAAAAAAGAGAATGAAGTTATGATGTTAACGACTCGAAGAGCTACCTCATATAACCGTCAACTACCTCCAGGCTATCCTAATTCACAATACTATGTCTGCAACAATCAAGCAACATTTCATTCTCCACGACAAATGCAAAATCCTCAAAACAATGCACCTCGTCCTAATTTTGAGAAAAAGCCTCCCAGAGTCTTCACTCAATTGTGTGAGACACGGACTCAACTTTTTGAGAGATTCAAAGAGGCAAGAATACTTCATCCAGTGGAAGCCAAGACTGTGAATACTTCAGCCGAGTGGTGTGACCCAAATAAGCGTTGTGCTTATCATTCAGGATTAGTTGGACATGATACCGAAAAGTGTATCACTCTCAAACACAAAATTCAAGATCTGATTGACAACGATGTGGTAAAACTTGCTCAAGCTCCACCAAATGTGAACACCAATCCGCTACCCAAGCATAAGGAGTAGTTGTTGGCATAAGCAGTTGCAAAGAAGAAGCAAGTTTCCTGGAAGTCACTTTCGGCATCTTTTAGTCTTGCATTTGGGGTTTGTTGTCTCATTTCCCTGTAATCGCTTTGTATTCATTTGTTTGGATTTGACTTGTAAGCGTCTTTCATCTATATTGAACTACGTTTGAGCTGAATTCTTAAGAATGAGATATGTATGAAGCCTATGTCGGTTTCGGTCAGCCTTTTATCCCTTTTTAATGTTTCCTTGTACTTGGAACTACGTCTGACCTGAATTTTCAAGAATGAGATACGTAGGCGGCCTATGTCGGCCTCAGTCATTTCCTTGGTTAAAATTTTCTATTCCTATTAATCCTCGAGAGTGGAACTACGTTTGACCTGATTTTCCTAGTGAAATACGTAGGCAGCCTATGTCGGCCTCGGTCATTTACTTGGTTGAATTTTTCTATTCCTGTTAATCCTCGAGAGTGGAACAACGTTCAACCTGATTTCCCTAGTGGATTACGTAGGCGCCACACCGGCTCCGTCGTATTCCCCGTAAGTTTTTATCAAGGATCACTTCAAAGTTGCAACTGGGGCAGAATTTTTGAGATTCACTCAAAAATGAATCTCAAAAATTCAACTAAAACTACAGAAAGTTCAAAGTTATGTTATGATTTATGCCGGGGCAGAATTTTTGAGGAAGGTCCTCAAAAATTCCATCAAACGACATTTCGAGATCTGACAAGCTTGTAAACCAGACGTCAAAGGAGCATCGGGGTGGCAAGACAAAACCAACATGAATCAGTCTTTCAAACCTAAGAATTTTTCTTTGAATGCAGGAACTACAATGGCATCATTGGACCCACTATGCCCTCGTCATAGCTCAGATGATTTCTACTCTTACTCATCTTCTAATTTTTTTCCTTTCACTTTATTGTGACTTACACATTCTCAATTTTACAGATGGATTAGCTTGGCACAATGACGAAAACCATAAAAGATTATCCAGACCTGATTTCTTATTCCAGCAAGATACGTAGGCAATCCTATATAAGGATTCGGTCTTCTAACTGTTTTAAACTAAAAACCTCAGAGGAAACTGGGGAATGTTTTTGAATCAGTCATTCTTCGTTTCATGCAAATTATTTCAGTTAAGTACCCTTGGACTGAAAACAGTGGCAGCTTTTTAAAATAGTTCAAATTTCTCAAAATTTCTGTTCAATTTCAAGTTTCAGATACTCTTTTTCAAGAAATTTCTCTCTTTAATAAGAGATTCCGGATTTAAATTAGGGGTTCACCTTATGTAACATCCCTAATTTGCCTTTAGTGCTTTGTTGCAACGTTACAAGTTCTCAAAGCGTTCTTCCACAATCCTCCGTTCTCTATGGCTACCAGATCATCATGACTCGTTCAAAATTCTTAACATTTATTAATTTCTCTGTTCTTAACGCAGGGAGGACAAAGTCTTCATGACAACCAGAGATGTTACCGGCTTCACAAACTACGAGAAGCTAATAAAATTAACATGTAATAACCATACTCCCTATTTTGAGATTTGTTCTTTATCATAAGGTATTATATTGGAGCATCACTTCTTTCGACGTGACATATTTAATTATTATTGGAGTGTCACTTCCTTCAACATGACACGTTATAATTGGAGCGTCACTTCCTTCAACATGACATGCTAAATTATTGGAGCGTCACTTCCTTCAACGTGATACATTAGATTATTATTGGAGTTTCACTTCCTTCAACATGATACATTATATTATTGGAGTGTAATTTCATTCAGCGTGACACGTTAAATTATTATTGGAGAATAACTTACTTCAACGTGACACGTTAAATTATTGGAGTGTCACTTCCTTCAACGTGACACGTTAGATTATTATTGGAGCGTCACTTCCTTCAACGTGACACATTATATTATTGGAGTGTCACTTCCTTCAGCGTTACACGTTAAAATTATTATTGGAGCGTCACTTCTTTCAACGTGACACATTATATTATTGGGGCGTTACTTCCTTCAACGTGACACGTTAAATTGTTATTAAAGCGTCACTTCCTCCAACATGACACGTTAAATTTATTATTGGAGCATCACTTTCTCTAACATGACACATTATATTATTGAAGCGTCACTTCCTTCAACGTGACACATTAAATTATTAATGGAGCGTCACTTCCTTCAAAGTGACACGTTAAATTATTATTGGAGCGTTACTTCCTTCAATGTGACACGTTATATTATTGGAGCATCACTTCCTTCAACATGACAAGTTAAATTATTATTGGAGCGTCACTTCCTTCAACGTGGCACATTATATTATTGGAGCGTCACCTCCTTCAATGTGACACTTTAATTTTTATTAGGGTGTCACTTCCTTCAACATGACACATTAAATTATTATTGGAGCGTCACTTCCTTCAACGTGCAACGTTAAATTATTATAGGAGCGTCACCTTCCTCAATGTGACACGTTATATTATATTGAATCGTCACTGTCCTCAAAGTGACACATTATTATTATATTGGGTTGTCACCTCCTTGAATATGACACGTTATATTACATTGGATAGTCATTTCCCTCAAAGTGACGCATTATTAATATATTGGGACGTTATCGCCCTTAAACACAAGGTTATATTATATTGGGACGTCACATCCCTAAAAAGTGACATGTTGGGACGTCACCTCCCTAAAAAGTGACACGTTATATTATGTTATTGAATCATTACCTCGTTTAAATTGACACATCACTCTGGATTACCACGACCTTCAAGAGCAATACACATGAAATTGGATCGTCATATCCTTCAGTATGGCATGTTAAACCAGGTTTGCACAAATTATATTTGTATTTATATTACTTTTTTTTTTACTAACAATTTTCTCCATATTTTACAACACACGAAGGGGACTACGTCAAAATAGGAGGCATCACAATGTGTAATTTTTCTTAGCAGCGAACTGGGACATAGTCCAAAGAGGAATATCAAACTCTTAGGACGCGAGTTGAGGAGCGACTTCCACCACAATCAAACCACATCCCTATCCTAAGGCGTGTGGGTATTTCTTGCGGTTTGATAGTTCCACGCTCAATTAATTTGTCACTCATCCTTAAGCTAAACCTTATTTTCGCATAAGAGATTTCATTTTCAACCGATTGAGTCGAACTGCAGGCAGTCTGATTCCCAAAGTTTAGGGATATGTAGGCGGACGTAATGTTGAAAACTCGATTGTACTCCAACAATTTTGTCATCATTCTATTCTCGAGCTTTTCGGTCTCGCCATACTTCGACACCGAAATAGCTTTTGCATTCTTTCAAAATTGTGCATTAAATCAAGCGTCTTTCGAACTACTAGTGGCCTGAGTTCTCATGTAACCTGAGATAAGTAGGAAACCCAATACCAGGGTCTGGCCAAAATTCATTAAAATCCTTACCGTACACCGTTTAAAAAAAGATGAATTAGTGGACGGACAAAATTGGATTCGTCAATTTCATTTGCCTCAAATCTCTTTCATCCATCCCAGTCAAATGAGGGGCAGTTGTTGACACCCAATTTTGCCCCTCCACTATTAAATTAATTTTCAAGATTCTTAAATTTCAAACAATTTGAAGTAATTATTTCGAAAAATCAAAAATACCTTTTTGAAACCATTTTCAATGCAATTTTCCATTTTTACTATAAAATATATCTCTATCTACAAGTAAAATATATAGATTTATATAATTTTCAATTTTTGAATAAATATTTAGAAAATCATTTTTTATCAAAAAATAGAGTTTTAATTTACTACACATCTTATTTCCTTAAAAACTGATTAGTTCACAATTTAACTAAGATCCTACTTTTCGAAATAATTATTTTGTGTTGTTAAAAGTTAAGAAGATTGAATAATTAGTTGAGTTATAATTCGTTTTGTTCCCATTCTATCAATTTAAATTTAATGTGAATATAAATCAAACGACTTGTTCTCTTTGAAACTATCTTAATGGACTTTATTCATTCCAAATTTGGACCATCAAATAGCCTTTAATCCAATATTTTTTCAGTCACCCGCCCCATTCTCAAGCCCCAAAGTCCTATATACTCTTCTCTTCCTCTTTCTCAACCAAAGAACAAATGCACCAACAGCCTTGAATTCTAAGTCCCAAATCGGCTATGACTCCTCGATTTTTCTTTTCTGTCCTTCGGTCCGATACGTTTAAGAGTGCCTAGCACGCTCGAGGACAACTGGAGTTTCCAGAACGATCCAACAACATTATCCTCTCAATTTTCCTTTCCTTTTGCCATTTTTCGTTCAAAAATGGTACGAATTCGTACACTCTCTAGCTCACACCTTATCCTCTAAGAATTTCGAAATTCTAGCAGTCCCACATCGAGAATTCATCCATTTTTTGGATTTTTGGGTTTCTATATAAAACCACCCCATTCACTGTTCAAGGGGACAATTTTTTGAGACCTGATAGTACCCCTAAAAAGCTTGGGAATTCTCGGTTCAGTAGTTCAAAATTTTTTGGTCGTTCGAGGTGAAAGTGATGGAATCGTCTCCATCGATCTCGCCGTCTGGTTCACTGCCCAGAACCAAGTAATCTTCCTTCCCTTTCGTTATTTAGTGATGTTATTTCTTCTTCTTTTTTAGTTTAAGTTTTAGTGGTGTTTCGCTTCGGCGGAAGTTATAAAGGTTTGTTTGTCTTGCTATGTTATAATGACTTGTTCATGTTCATTTCTAATTCTGTTTCTTGTTTCTTTAATTCTCTCATCTTGTTTAAATATTGTTTAGCTTCCCTGAGATAGTTTTTCTTTAGCTATTAATATGCATGTGAGTTCAACAACCTTTTATTTTATCTGAGATATTTCATATAGGTTAGGTTGATTTTGGGTGATCTTTTAGTTTCAGTTTTGTTGTTCCATGGGCAGTGTAAGTTTGTTTTCATGTGTGTGCTTGTAGTTGTTGTTCCTTATTAAGTTGGAATAACTATATAAAATAGGGCCGTGATTTTTTCCATAGTCTAATCTTTATGCCCATTTGACTCGCTGTCTGTTATCTTGCTATTTTAGCTGAGTTTTCTTGAACATGGAATATATGTACTTAGTCTGTTTAGTGTATTATCTGCATATGCATTTTAAATTCATGACAAAAAATTGTTGATTTTTCTTCCTTCTTGTTGTCCTCTTTAGACACACATAACTCGAGATACAATTCAAGTATTTTTATATATCGAGAATGTGATCTAAAAATATTATATCAAATCAAAAGTTTCTATCTTTTGTATTATGAAATGTCTATTTTTTTGTTGCGGAAATGTCGCTCCAACTCTCTATTTCCTTGTTTGCCTTTCTGATGAACTCGTGAAAAATGGCTTAAGAATTTGATCAAGTTAAGTTTAAGCGTGTTTATCCTTAAGCTAGATATGAATTTGTTTCAAATTCCTTTTTGGTTTGGTCAAAGGTTGCATTTAATGGGAGGTTACTTGATAGCAAATGGGTTTAGAAGCCTCTGTTTAGTTGTTGTTACATTAATAACTGACTGTCGATCGTTGTTAGTTGCCTCCATCTCGGACTGTTATTGGCTTACACTAGTTGTGAATTGCTTATTGTTATTGTAGATCATAAGTAGATTTATTTCTCACTTTATCCTTTGCTCAATTAGCTTTAGCATTTTGTTTGTTTCTCATTTTTATTTCAGTAATATTGTGGTCTCTGTTATTGAATGAGATTGAGATAATGACATGTTCATTGGCATTTAACTTCAGATTTTGTAAGAATATGTGTTTGTCCTTAAACCAGATTTGTCCTAGTTTGTGTCTTCTTATCTCTTCTCCCTTTTTATCTTTGTTGTTGCTACTTTCATTTATTTAGTCTCATGCATAAATTGTCTAATATCTCTGTAATCACTGTTAGCAATACTTCTATTTCGTAGCTTCAAGAGTTATAATTTTATCTTGTTTAAGTTGATTGTTTAGCAATTTAAGGAGTCCAGTTTATTGATTTAATTCATTAGACATCTAATCCCTATTCCTCTCATTTTTCTTGTCATGAACTCTCTTGTTCGAGTCCAATTGAACTCCCCGTCTCTTGCATATTCATTTCTTCGAGTCAACCTCCGAGTCGTGAAGGGGAAGCTAATATTAATGGTTAAAATCCAAACCAGTGGCAGCAGCTAAGTAGCGGTGTAATAGCTATCCCAAATGACCGAAAATTGAATTTTGGATTCAAGAATCTAATTTGATCATTGTAGCAGTAGCAGCAGTCCCAAAGGGACTAAAATTGGGAATTTTTGGACTTAAATAAGTCCAATTTGAAAAATCAGCAGCAGCGATAATAGCCCAAAGGGCTGGAAATTTGAAAATTTGACTTAAAAAAGTCTAATTTGAGCGCAGTAGTGGCGGCAGGAGTAAGAAAGGGGCCAAAATTCCCTTTCTGTTTAGTTCTTTATTTTATTTAGTTCTTTACTCTATTTGTGAATATATGTTGATTATCGCTAACAATTCTTAACGTCATTTTATTTTGTTAATTTAGATGAATCCTTGGAGAAGTTTTCTATTGTGTTATTCATTTTGCTTAAAGTATTTAAATTTTTCAAATTCTTTTAAGTTAGACAATCTAAGATTTAAGATTAACTTGAGAATTATTCATATTCTTTCATAGTTAGTATTTAGCTTGCAAATCCACACTTAAGTTATTGTGTTGATTTTTCGACTGAAAAACTTGACTTGGATAAAATGGTTAAGTTAAAATTATTATTTTGACAAATTAACATTTGACTTATGTCAAACTTGGAATAGGATGAGTGTATAAGTATCAAAAGACTTTTGTTGTTTAAAAGCAAGATTTTTCACAAGTAATCTTAAGTGTTCTTTAAAAATTAGCCAAACTTTTCAATCCGTCGGTCAACCGTGTGTTATCGAATTCTCTAAGATGCCTAAACCCTTCCTTAGAGAATTATTTGAACCCTTACCCAAACTCTAATTTTTATTTAAAATGTTTTCTTTCAAAATTACCCTTTTAAAATGGTTTTCTTAAT
Source organism: Solanum tacnaense (assembly GCA_029582525.1). Classification (NCBI taxonomy): domain Eukaryota; kingdom Viridiplantae; phylum Streptophyta; class Magnoliopsida; order Solanales; family Solanaceae; genus Solanum; species Solanum tacnaense. The sequence continues at coordinate 6,719 of JAJOOD010015801.1, read as the reverse complement.
TTTTCCCAAAAAAATTAAGTGGTGACTTCCAAATTGTTATTTTCAGAAATTAATAAATTCGCCAAAGTTGTGAAAAGGTTTTGAAACCTTTAGTTTTTGTAATCGGGTCGTAACAATTATTATTATTGTTATTATTAGCCAGAAGGACTCTATAGATCGCGAGAATGCATGTTCTGATGCTTGCGCGGGCTCATCTGCTTCCAACAATCCAACAAAGTGAGTTTCTATTATTATTATTATTATTATATACATACATATACATACATACAGATACATACATACATACATACACATGTATATAATCAGTAATCAGCCTAGTAATTACAGTAACTTGTTTGTTTGTCACAATGTAATGACAGTATAAATACATTTATATTGTTTGGATGCACAATTGCAATCATAAGGTTATATTAAATTTTAAAAATAAAATTTAATTATATAAAATGTATATTAGAAAAACAAAAACTTTATAAATGATAAATTAAATATTTAAGATGTGTATTGTCTTTTGAAAATATATTAATTAATAAACATATTTTCTTTACTAACATTACGGAAAAAAAAATAACTGCTTTGTATTTTTAAATTAGGATAAATCAATTGAATTAATCATAAAAACTAAAAGTACAAGTTTTTTATGAACACAATGAAATGCATGTTTGACAAAACAATTAATATTATAAATAAAATGTCATAAATTATTTAAAAAATTGACAAAAGATAATCTATCATGTCTAACCAAAAAACAAATGACTTGCAATGTGAAGTCTCAAGTTAGTAGTATTAAAATAAATGAAACTGGAAATATAACATAAGTTCTAAATTCAAAACAAAAAAATTCTAAGATAATACTCTTATGTCAAATTTCGGCATAACATACATAAATATGAATTAAAAGAAAAAGAAAACGTAAATCTATAACCTTAATCAACAATGAATTGTACTTTAATTTAAAATTTTGAATACTAATAAAATTATGTTAATGAAAAATATAAACATGAATTTAAAAATATATAGTATGAAAAATTGAATGGAATCACATGAAGTAAATGTTGAGAATGAGAAGGAAATGAAAAAATAAATAATAAAAAATAAAAAAATAAACAATTAGAAAGTTTTAGATAATAAAAAAAAAAATAATAGAAATAAAAAATAAATAATAAAAATAGATATTAAAAAGTAATCAACTTGTAATTACACCATATAATTACGAGAAACTCACAACCCTCCCTGATGATTGGAGAGTGTAATTACTCCCTACCAATTACACCAAATTACCTACTGAACAAGTAATTATATGGCCAGCCAAACATGTCAGACAATGTAATTACACTCAATTACACCAAATCTAATTATCAAGGTGACTTTCCAACACGCCCTAAATAACATAAATTGCAAACAAATATTATATATTATACATATTTAGAACAATTTAAATAAAACTGAATTCATTATTTAAATACAATTACATAAATACCCAACTTTCAAAATTATTACGTTGCTCCCATAAATGCTCTGATGTGTGCAAAGTTCAAAATGAGCATTTTTATCCTTAATATTTTAAGATTAACTAAAAGTTGTTCAAAATGAAGATTTTCATCTACCACCATTTCTACCGTTGCAGTTGAAGCATCTGAAGTATCTTGAATTAGTGCATTAAGATCACACTTATTCTTGATTATTGATGTTGTGCAATATAATACATGTAGTCATTATATCATGTATGCCACAACCCAAAACTAGTCATGAGTGGCACCCACACTTAACCTCCTAGTTGGGCGAACCAACAAATTCAATCCCAACATATATCAATTGTTCAACTACGGATAACAAACATAATATGAAAGCTCAAAACTTATTAAAATACCAATAAATAAACCTCTAAAGTCTATTACATATTACCCCAAAACCTGAAAGTTATCATATCAAGGACATCTAATTGCCAAATACTAAATCTAAGAGTATCAAAGACACTAGAATAAATAAACAAAATAGTTTATGTCCAAAAACTAAGAACATCGTGCCATAACCAAGAGAAACGAATACATGATGAGTCTGAGATTTTGACATATTTGGGGCTTTGTTTATATAGATTTAGTGTCCTCAAATGCCTAATTTGTGCCATAAACTGATGTTAAATCCTTGATTTTCAGGCATATGGATTGAGGAACTAAGCAAGGACACTAACAGGCAAAAAGGAACAACACAAGCTGAAAAATGGGAGAAAAACAAGCCTGACGATCGCCAAGAAAACTCGGCAAATCACGGAGTTTCCCATAGACTACCTAATTTTATAGAACACTGAGCCTGAAACAGGAAAAACTTAGGCAAACTGTGTTCTCTATCGGCGAACGCTGACTGCATCGGCGAAGGAAGAGTGTACCGCCGAACGGATAGATCAAGACCAAGATGAAATTTAATTGGTGAGCTAAAAGACTAAAAGACGCATCGCGGAAGTGATCGGCGATTCCAATCTAGATCGCCTAAAGTTACAGTGTCTGAATGAGGAAGATGTGAAGAAGAAAGGGGTGATGGACAAGAACGATCGGCGAGTCGCCGACTTGCCTCGCCGATCAACCCCAAAAAGCCATATCTCAGATTAGTATAAATTGAATTTTGGAAGAGAGAAAAGGCATTCAGTCAGTGTGGAACAAAATAGAGAGAACAAAAACACCATTCTTGTTGATTTTAAGTAATTTTGGCAAGAGATTTCAATTGGGTATTGTAATAGAAAAGATATCATTCATCTTAGAACTTCGATTTTCAATACCCAACTATAGAGCATGTATTAGGTACTTAATTTATTTCTTTTATAATGATTATCTAAAACCCCAATCTTGGGGGTTCGACAATGTGATTAATTGCTGAATTTGGCTTTATGGGTGTTAGTTATTACCAATTTTAGTGCTAATCCAAAGTGATCCTGACTTATCCTTGTGGTTTAACTACTCTATTGCATGTTTATTTCAATATAATTTAGCGTTTTATGCTTGCTTGAGAAAGAAGTGTAAAGCTAAAGTGATAAGTTGGCCCTCATAGTTAGTGGGTCATGATGGATTCAGCTCGAGAGAGTGAATCGTAAGACTCATGCTATGTATTCAACTCGAGAGAGTGGATGTGGTGAGGTTGTGGACTGGTCTTTATGTTTAAAGTGTTGAGGTTCGAGAGAACTCAATTGAAACTGGGTAGTTGTTCGAAAGAAAAGTGCATCACCTAAAGTTCATCCTACCCATGAAGAGTTAGTGTTTTTGGTTAGCAGTTTGCACCCATTGAGTTAAATTTAGCAACTGGTTGTTCAATCCCCTAAGTACCTTTCTCCTATTTGATTGTTCTCAGTTACTTGTTGAGGCTGTTTTCTGATCTTAAAAATCCTTCACCCTGACATCGTTGTCACCCTTAAAGTTTCATAAATAGTTTCCAAAAATCTCTAGTCCTTTAGCTACAAAAAGCACTATTGTAACGTCATATTCTAATTCAAAATATAACTACTCTCTGTGGGATTGACCCCAACTCTTCTGTTGGGTTTATACTGCTTAACGGTCGTCTACACCTAGTATCGGATGAGGTGTAGTTGATACGTTAATCAAAATGGCGCCGCTGCCGCGGAGTGGTGTTGTTTAGAATTCTCTTATCGAAGTTTGATTTGTGATTTTGCTGGCTGAAGTGGAATCGATTTGATTTGTTTTGTGTTTGTGTTTTTTGTGTTGAACAGAAAAGGAAATGAGTGAGGCAGGGACTAACGGTAGACAAGCGGGCCACCAAAGTGATATTGACGATCTCAATAGTGTGCATAACCCAATCCAATTGAGTGGAATTGGTGCAATCTGTCTATCATCAACCGAAAGGAATGGTATATTCCATGTCACTAGCAGAACTCTCCATCTCTTGCAAATGAAGGGACTCTACGGAGGGTTGACTCGCGAAGACCCATATGAGCACATGCGGAATTTGTAGAGGTTTGTGGTCTGTTCTCATTGAAGAATGTATCACAAGAATCAATCGATCTCATTATCTCTAATGGGCGAAGCTAGTAAATGGCTAGCTGAGTTACCAAAGAATTCCATCACATCTTGGGATGAGTTTACCATGGCATTCAATGTGAGGTTCTTTCCCCCATCGAGGATGATGAAACTCAGAGATAACATTCAAGGTTTCAAGCAATTGGAAGGTGAACCTATCCATGAATACTACTTCAATGCCCAACTCACGGACTTCCAAACAATGTGATGCTCCAATACTTCTACCTAAGTCTTGATTCAATAAATAAAGGAGTAGCTGATCAATTGGTTCGAGATGGAATAATGTTGCAATCGTTTGAGGTGGCTTCATTTCTTCTTGATGACATGACGAAAGTAAATCAAGCATGGTACACTCAAGAAGAGCAAGTTTTGCCTTTTTGCCTTAGAATGACTCAAGTGTAACTTGATAAAGAAAGAGAAAGGGATGAGAACAGCAACAAGATATTATCCCAAATGGAGCTGCTAGAAAGCTCAAGTTTTAGAAAATGTGGAAAAATCCAAAGGAGCAAGGGAAGTGTTTAGAGTTGAGGAGGGTTCTTCCTCGAGCTATTCTAAGCCAGGGGAGAATGAAGGTTGGAACTCCTCGAGCTATTCTAAGCCTGTATGCGGGAAATATCTACATCATCTGATAGGGATGCTACCCTACAATCTCTGATCAAATGATCTGCCAAACAATCAACATAACGATGAACTATGGCTCTCATGGTACGTACAATATCTGCTGCATATCTTGCCAAAGAATTAAACATGTGGCTATAATCCCTCACACTCATGGTTCCTTGCTTCAGATTGATAAACTGGTGAAGACGAGCCTCTCGAACTTTCCGTGGCAAATAGTGGGCAAGGAAGGCCTCAGAGAAGTCCTCCCACACTGCTGGCGGAACATCATGTCCTCTAGATCTCTGCCATGCCTCATACCAAAGGATGGCTACATCACATAGCTGAAAAGAAGCCAACTCGACAGCCTCTGTGATGGAGGCATGCATCACCCTGAAGAAACTTTCGTACCTTTGAACTTTCCGACCGGTCTCTCTGAATATCTACTCCTGACTCCAGTTGTCGCTCATGAATAGAAACCATCCTAGTCAGAAACTGAACTGCCTCTCTCATCCCCTGCTCCCCATAGATCTCTGGTGGAGAAACAATAAGTACTGGAGGTCATGTGTCCGTAGCTTTCTCAGGTACCAATGGAACTGGTAAGGCTAGGAGTACTGCATCTCCTCGGGCTTCAATAGGTGCCGGGGAGACTGGTACTAGGGGTATTGGAGATCCACCCTGTGCCTCCGAGGGAAATCTATCTCTTTGACCCGATGGAGAACGGCTAGTACCTTCCCTTGGATCCATACCTATCTCTCGATCTGCCATATCTGGAGCGAGTGTAGACTGTTAAATAAGAAACATAAAGCACAACTTAGATTTCAAATGTTCTTATACTTTTGCACTATAGCATGATCTATCAGTTTAATGAAATGTAACCATTCCTAAATGCCCTGTAGCCTCTTGATTATAAGTGTGGTGCACAACACACCCATAAACAAAATTCCACTAGACACGGATTATGGACCCCCCGGGAAACGACCTGCTCTGATACCAAGTTTGTCAAGCCTCAATTTAGGGGGAGTAACTGGCACTCGATACCCTTATACATTGAGTTACCCAATGAAACATACTACCTAAACAAAACTTGTCAGGCAAAAAGATTGGGCAGCACAACCTCTAAAAAGTGAAGCCTGGACCTAGAGGTCATGACCTGAAAGAGAATAACCATACAAATAATGGTAGACAAACCAAAAAAAAATAAAGATGTACTATCCAGCCGACGAGGCCACAACCGAAAACATACCTACTTACACACACACCTATATATACATGCCAAGACTATTGGCTAGAGGTTGAAACATACAAAAAGAAAATCCAGAATATTGTGTCCACAATAGCCTCTATGAGTGACATAAGCACTGTCGGGACAAGGCCCCGACTATACCCAAATTGTACAACAAAAGTAAACATCCTCTGATAGCCCAGGATAATATGGAGCTTACCAACTCACAGCTGAACCTGAATTCTAGCAGGTGGGTCGATTAGAGTCCCTGCCTATACCTACTCTCACAAAACAAAAAGCAGCGTCCACTGGCAAATGGACGTCAGTACGAATAAAAATGTACTGGTATGTAAAGCAAAAATTAAAATCATAAACATTTACCATAAAAGGGTAATAGAGATACCACCTGAAACTGAAAACCAAATAGTCTCCGTGGCTGACCTTTAGCCCCCTACTACTTAAATATGCATGGTATGCTCGTATCACTACACCATTTTAGGCCTACGGCCACCCCGGTAAAGTGTAGCCTAAACTAGCAAAAAGTGTGGCCTTTGATAAATGGCCACACTTTTTGACTTTAAGCAACACTTTTTAGGGGGTGGCCTAATGAAGCGTAACCTTTGACATTAGACCACACTTTTGAAGTGTCGCCAAAGCAACAACACTTACAAAGCGTGGCCAAAGAGGTATAAAGGCCACGCTTTGGAGTATTTCATTAGCAACACTTTTTTCTGATTATACTACACTTAAAATTGTTACCTTTGCGGTGTTATTGGTTATACTTTAAAAGTGTAGCCTTTTATATCTCACCTACAACAACACTTATAAAGTGTAACTTTTCTTATGTACAAGATAAAATTTATAAACAATAAGCCACA
>JAJOOD010015800.1:0-15047 GCA_029582525.1 Solanum tacnaense | reverse complement strand
CATCGCTTATAAAACGGTAGAAGGGCAAGCACATTATCTGTTTTGAATTGTGTGACAATGACCCTCGGGAATTTCTCATTTATAAAATATTTGTGCATGTATAAACTTCACTTATGTGCTACATCTTTTTAGGTTGATAAAATAGTGTATCACACAACAGAACTGTTTGATTACTTGTCTAAGGCAGAAAAAGAAGTCAGTGGAGCTCTGAAGTTGGTTCGAACAGTGAGGTTAGGGAAATTCAAGGGTACAAGTACTGAAATGCACTTAATACAAGTCATCCTTTCTCATTCTCCGAAACTTGAGAGGATGATCATTCAACAGAAAATGCAGAAACTTGAGAGGTGTGATGAAATTTTGAAGGAGCTGATAAGCTATCATCGAGCATCACTAAATGCAGAAATCAAGTACACTTAGACTGATTCAAGTGCGTGTTACGACTTATTGGTCAAGTGAAATGATTTTACAGATTAACCTATATGTTGAATCTGCAGTGCAGATCTATCGCAGAATTTGTGTTATTTTACTTTTTACTTTTCTAGTGTTGGTTGGTTAGTTTAAACTTTCACTTTGTCTGTGGATGGTTAACTTGTTACCTGCATAGTATATACCATCAAACCAATTATATTTTCGGAGTTTAAATGTAAATATTGGTACATGACATGATGACAAGACATTTTTCAAAAGTATCATTTTGAAAGCAAATCGACCTTTCGGATCGATTGGATCAGCCCCTGAATGTATCTTGGAGTGCTACAATTGATTCCAAATATTCCAATAACTTGCTTACACGAATTAGCGAGCAAAGCACACTCTTCGAGAAGGAAAACCAGGCAGAAATGCTAACACTTCTTCTTTGAGAAGCTTAGCATAAGTCTATACCAAAAAAAAGTAATTAAGGGCATGTACAAGTAATTTCATTATGCAGAAACTTGCCATCAAGACTTAAGTATCTGGATTTTAGGCATTGTTGCACTTGAGCTCACTAAGAAGTCTTAAAGATACAATGGTGCTTGAATCATACTGATCCAATGATATTGTAAGGATGTACTTAACTAAATCTTTTTTCTCCCCAAATTCATATTTCACCTTCAAAAACGAGGTGATACTCTCACGTTCATAATTTGAAACATTTTTTAGTGTTTAGTGCTTTGCGATGACACTAAGTAGTAGTCTATATGCTAATCATTCATCAATTCACACTTGTATTTTCTCCTACGAATTCTATCACATACATACTTCATTATTATTTATATCATTTTTGTAACATCCGGCAATTTGAAATAAGTACGAAGAGGCGTAAAATTGGAAATTTTCATTTTGGAAAGAATTTTTAAAAATCTGGAAATTTGGCTAAGTATGGGAAAAAGGTGAGTTTTGCAAATTTCGTGGAATGATCTTTCCAACGCCACCGAGTTTTCTTGATTCCGAGTTCGTATGAGTGAGTTATGCCCTTTGGAAGTTGGGCAGTTGGCAGGGAAATCCGTCCGGAAATTTTAAGGGCATTTTGGTTTTTTCCCTAATCATTTGTTTTGGATATATATTAAGGGTCCAAGCTGATTTTGATCAGTTTTGCTTTTTTTAAAAAGAGTGAGAGTGAGGGTTTTGAGTGAAGAAGAAGAGCATAAGAGGAGAAGAAGAGGAGAAAGAGAAGATCAAGCAAGATCGTCGTGGATATCGTCGGGGGTGATCCCTACTAGGTATGTGAGTTCATAGTGTTGGGTTGATCCTTTCCCCCACACGCTAAGCTCGTTTTATTTTCGAGAAAGGATTGGTTATGTTGTTGAAGTTGTTGGGTTGTGTTGTTGATGTTGTTGATTGTGTTGTTGAAGTCCCTTGTTGATTTGGGACATATTTTCCGGTTGTGTTTTTGAGTTGTAATCTATTGTATGTTGAGGGATTTTATGATTCTTAGTGTTTGGGGTTGAAACCTTTGAAGTTAAGGTGGTTTAGAGTTGGCAAAACAAGGGAGAAAAGTCGAGTTTTCTGGGGAAAGGGGTGGCGCGTCGCGCCTGCCAGCGCCCCCCAAAAGGGGTTCTGAACTTTCCCCCTTGGGGCAGCGCGCCTAGCAGAGCGCCAGCAGGCCCCCTCTGAATTTCGAGGGCTGGCGCTCCGCGCCTTGCAGAGCGCCAAGGACGCCAAGACTTCTCTTTTATTCCCCACCTTCTCATGCATGTTCCTTGATATTGTACCTATGTGTCCTAGTTGTTTCCAACACTCCAAGGTACGTCTAAAAGTCAAGAACTCATCCATAACATGTGATCAAACACCTTGAATCCATAAATCCAATTCAAGGAGAGTTAGTTTCAAAGTCAAGTGAAGTTAGAGTCAAGTCAAGCAAAGTTAAGAAGCAAGTCCAAGCGAGTCTTTAAAGTTTTTCAAAAGTCTTTATTGAACATTTTAACTTCATTTTAAGGCTAGAGTTCCAAGTTAAGTATAGAGTTTCAAGTCGAATAAAGAGTATAGAATTTCAAGTTAAGTAAAGAGTCTCAAGTTTCAAGTTAAGTCAAAAGCATAAAGTTGAGTTCATTTCTCAAAAGCTATTAGGGAACTAAGTATTCCCAAAGAAGTTTATAAATGTTTTTACATTCAAGATGAGAGGAAACTGAGAATTCCAAAAGAGTTTTGAGAAGTTTGAGTAGTATCTCTTTTTGAGAAAAGATGAGTTTTGTGAAAGAGTTTCTAAAACATGATTAGTATGACAAATCGAGTATGTCATCAATGATTAAACAGTATGGTCTCTAGATATACCATCAATGTTTAAGCAGTATGAATATCCCGAGTCATCAATGATCATATTAAAATATGGTTTTGAGATGTTCTTTTTGGAAAGAGTTTTTCAAGAGCCTTTGGGCTAAGTTTTGAGTAATTATCTCAACTAAAGAAAGATGTGTTAAAAACACTTATGAGCTAAAGTATTTTTGGGAGTAGTCTTGAGTACCGAATTGGGGACACAAGTTCATATTAACTCAACTCTCCATAAGAACCATATGGCCAACATAGGAGTTAACGGGTCATACTTTTTAAATGAATCCGTAAAGTTAAGCTAGTGGATCCACTTAGTAAAGTTAGCTTCCTATATCACGGCAAGGTATAGGATGGTCCTCGGGTAACGTGAGGTAAAACTTTGTATCACCACTTAGTTTCATAGTGGTGGTTTGTCGGTTAGAGGAACTCCCACAGTAGAAATTGCATGATTCCTCGAGAAGTTCTGCTTAGTGTGGATGGGGGTATGAGACTTCATTCATGCATTGCACAAGTAGACTTTGAGAGGAAGCATGGTATTTTCATAATATTATAAATATGATTTTTGACGTCATGTTTTAATAGTTTTACAAGCTTTATATATTGCATGTGCCTTATTGCTTTATATATTGAGTTCAGTTATTCATGAGTTGAACAGAGCCAAGGTAAGTGTTCTATTGTACTTCTTTCAAGCTTAAGTTGTGGTTTAGCTTTCTAGCTCGCATACTTGTACATTCAATGTACTGATGCCAGTTGGCCTGCATCTTATGACGATGCAGACACAGGTACCCCGAATCAGCATCCTACACGCCGTTGATCCAGTTGAGCACTCCAGAGTCAGTGGTGAGCCTCCTTCCTTTCCGGAGGACTCAGTTATTTTGTGTTCCTAGTTTAGTTTTGTTAGGATGTTGCGGGGTCTGTCCAAACATCCATCTCAGTATTTTAGAGGCTTCAAAGACAGTCAGTCAGTTAGTTTTGAGTCTCTCATCTATGTATATATATAAATATTCTATTTTGAGACTCGAGTTGCCTTTTGGCCAGATTTTTTTTAGTTGGGTTGTTTTAAAACCTTGCATTACATTGAGTTATTCCGCTGAGTTAAGAAAGCCAGGCCAAGGGTTCGCTTGGGGGCCAGCAATGGTCTTCGAGTGTCGGCCACGTCCAGGATGTAGGCTCAGGGCGTGACAATTTTAAAACATTAATACTAATTAGCATAAGATACACGTGTTCGAGGACTAATTTACTTTAAAACGGGTTACTTTTAAAGGAGTCGAAAAAAGTGAGGAAATTTTGAAAGTTGACATAATTTGGGTATCATGAAAGGAAAAAATCAATTAAAAGACTATTGTTTTATGGAGTCCTTTCATTTATTTGCCGTTACGAAATAAATAAAGCGTAGACTAAACGCTAGCTTTAGATTTACGAAATCTTATAACCTTCTTTTTCTTAATTCTACACATTTATTCAATTACTATTTGTGGTCTATTTACTTGGTTGAGGGGATTTATTTATTCACTCTTCCTTCTCCGCTTAGTAGCCATATTAGGAGCGCTTGGGATGATTTTAGAGCAGCCTATTCCCTTTGGCTATATAAATAATATAATCGAGCAGTTTCTGGGAATTTAAAACCTGATTTCCTTCATAAATTCTCTGATCCAAATGGCAGATAAGTTTTCATATCTATACCTTTTCTTGTTGGAGGGGCGACAGTACGATAAACTACCAAAGAAACAAGGATAAACCAATCAAATCATGACATTGTAGGTGCTTGCAATGGGATGGATATGACTTCCCTCAGTTAGTAATTGAGGGGATTTGTTTATTCACTCTTCCTTCCCCGCTTAGTAGCCACATTAGCAGCGCTTGGGATGATTTTAAGGCGGCTTATTCCCTTTGGCTATATAATTGTGAGGTTTCTGGAAATTTAAAACCTGATTTCCTCCATAAATTCTCCGATCCAAATGGCAGATAAGTTTTCATATCTATACCTTTTCTTGTTGAAGAAACTACAGTACAATAACCTACCAAAGAAACAAGGGTATCCAATCAAATCATGACATTGTAGGTGCTTGCAATGGGACAGCTATGACTTCCCTCAGTTAGTTGAGGAGATTTGTTTATTCACTCTTCCAACTTCCCCGCTTAGTAGCCACATTTTTTTAAAGCAAATGATAGGATTTTTTTATTTTTATTTTTAAGGCAAATTTCGTGTTTTATTCAAAATCCAAAACAAATTACGCATCCTGACACTTCCGCGGGCATGGCCCAACCCACACTTAGCCCAACATTACAAAACAACTTAAAAAGACAACAAATAAAACATGATAGGCCCACTCGGTAGGCCTATAAATCTAACTAAGGCAGGGTTTCCTAATTAAGGCCTCCTCATTTCCCCTCGCCGCCTTCTCCAGTCTCCTCCTTTACCTCGCCATCTCTTCTTCACTTGAGACCTGCTGCCTCCTTGGACTAATCCATGTCTCCGCCTTCTTTTGTTGTGGGTTATCAATATTATGGTGATGTTGGTCATGGATGCTAGTATGTCAGCTAACAAGAGTAAGTAGTATAGTTTCTTGTTTTGGATTTTTTCTTGTTGCTGACTTCCCTGTTCTTTCTCAGCTGTGTTCTCAAGTTTTATGAGTCATGCTCGATGTTCTTTGTTGGATCTTGTCTGCTGGGAGATGTTGCTTGTGAAAATTTGTGTTGTAGCCTGTCCAGGCCCCTTATCCCTTTGTTGGTGATACTCTTAAATATGGACATAGTAATTTGTTGCTGTTTATAATCCTCCTCCCCTCTATTTCTAGGCTGTTAAACTGTGTATGAGCAATTTCCCATGTCAATTGCTCTGTTCTCGTAACCTCGCTCCTGACTATTCATATTCATGGCTTATTCATAATCAAGGCTCTAACCAAATGATCTGCTAGTGTGTTTCCTTCCTGTAGAATGTGCTGGATAATGTATTATTTGTCTTGCAAGCATTTCTTAATTTCTGTCACCATGTCAGCAATTATACATGGGATTTTCCACTTAGTAGCCACATTAGCAGCGCTTGGGATGATTTTAGGGCGGCTTATTCCCTTTGGCTATATAATCGTGCGGTTTCTAGGAATTTAAACCCGATTTCCTCCATAAATTTTTCGATCCAAATGGCAAATAAGTTTTCATATCTATACCTTTTCTTGTTGGGGGGCGACAGTACGATAAACTACCAAAGAAACAAGGGTAAACCAATCAAATCATGACATTGTAGGTGCTTGCAATGGGACGGATGTGACTTCCCTTAATTAGTTGAGGGGACTTATTTATTCAATCTTCCTTCTTCGCTTAGTAGCCACATTAGGAACGGTTGGGATGATTTTAGGGCGGCCTATTCCCTTTGGCTATATAATCATGCGGTTTCTTGGAATTTAAACCCGATTTCCTCCATAAATTCTCCGATCCAAATGTTAGATAAGTTTTCGAATCTATACCTTTTCTTAATGGAGGGGTGACAGTACTATAAACTACCAAAGAAACTAGGGTAAACCAATCAGATCATGACATCATAGGTTAAGTTCAATATGACTATGCAACAGAGGTAGAGATTGGCAAGAATCCCAGAAGCCCATTCTCTCTCGATTAGCAAATATCACATGATCAGCAACCCATGACAGCACAGTTATACACAAAACATCCAGATCGCTTTCATCAAAGCAAGTTCCACTGAGGGCGTCCTTCATTTGGAACCGATGAATTCACTTCGGAAGGCCCTACACCCATGGCTATAGGCTCTCCAATTACAATTAGCCTATCACCACATGCTCGAAAAGCCAAACCCCAATCATTCATTGAAGCTGCTCTTTCAGGTAATCTTCTTATGGTAGCCCATGCTTTAATTTGCTTGTCATACTTCCTCACCTCCATGTTAGCATAATCAGTAGCATACAAATCATTATTTACAACTGCTACCAAAGGAGGTGCTTCAGATGTAGCAGGCATATCACCCCTAGCTCTAGCTCAGACAAGAGACATGCTTGAAATTTGAGTCCATTTTCCTGTTTCAAATAATATTAGTCTTCACAGTGTGTCAATAGCATCTTTGATAACTCTGTTCTTCCATTGCCTCCAATTACATAAAATTTCTATCCACAAATACTGCAAAACACATCTTACTCTGCTTGTTCATGCTTGGTAATGTTTTCCAGGTTCCAGTCTCTAAATTTTAAAATCCTGCTGAGCTAAGTATTTTTCCCCCATGAGTCACAACCGCCAGCTAGAATGGAAATCTACCCAAAGCTGGTAGAGCCAAACAAACGCCCTTGGTGCATTCATTTGCATTCTAGATGACCAAGTGTTTTTCGTATACCGTAACGATAAATGACATGTATAAAATCACCTTTCCATACACAAGTAGCTCTATCCTAACTGCCAAAGAGCTGCTTGTGTTTGGAAAGGAGATCTTGTCCATGTCATTTGTCGTTACTGTACTGACAAACACTTGGTCATCTGGAATGCAAATGAATGAACCAAGGTGCTTGTTTGGCTCTGCCAGCTTTGGGGAGATTGCCATTCTAGCTGGTGGTTGTGACACACGGGGGAAATATACTTAGCTCAGCAGAACTTTACAATTCAAAGACTGGAACGTGGAAGACTTCACCAATCTTGAACAAGTGGCATAAGATGTGTTCTGCAGTATTTATGGATAGAAAGTTGTATGTAACTGGAGGCATTGGATGAATAGAGTCGTCAAAGGCGCTATTGACACACTGTGGAGACGAATATGATCTGAAAACAGGAAAATAGACTGAAATCTTGATCATGTCTCCTGTCGGAGGTAGAGCTAGGGATGATACGCCTGCTACATCTGAAGCACCTCCTTTGGTGACAGTTGTAAATAATGATTTGTATGTTGCTGATTATGCTTACGTGGAAGTGAGGAAGTATGACAAGCAAAACAAAGCACGGGCTACCATAGGAAGATTGCCTGAAAGAACAACTTCTATGAATGATTGGGGTTTGTCTTTTAGAGCTTGTGGTGATAGGCTAATTGTCTTTTAAAGCTTGTGGTGAATTCAGGGGTTCCAAGTGAAGGACCACCTCATTGGAACTTGCTTAGATCTGGTTGCTTTGTGTATAATTGTGTTGTCATGGGCTGATGATCATGTGATTTTTGCCTGTTGATTTACGTGTTATGTTGATTCCAAAGAAATGATCTAAGTAGCTAATATTACTATATGCCTTGAACTAAGGATGTACTCAAGTTGCTATTCAGACATTTTCACGATTCTTTTCTTTATGTATGTTAATTTCTTGGTTCTGCGCATATATTCAGTAATTGAGGTTGGCATTTGGTGCAGCTATTGGTTACCTAATTGTGTTTTTTTCTCCTAATGGTGTGGCTGTAGGTATTCAGACAATGCATTGTGGTAGGTTAGTTTTACTCTACTCTCTGCCTCTCTTGGCATATATCACCATAAATATTTACCACAATCGTGTTTATCAAACAGTTTAACCACACTACTGGCGGGGTTGATGTAACACTTAGTCATGGTTAATGATAAATGTGTTACATATACATCTCTTGCATTGGTGGGGTTGATGTAAACCTCGAGCTTAGGTAAGTTATTAACGTCACATCTCCAAAATATCTTGTTGAATATGACCACTTTGTCTGCTTTGGGATTCTCCAAAGCTTTATGAAATTGACATAGATGAAGTCATCAAGGTAAGAAATTAAATATCTCGTGACTAATAGTAAGTGCAGTGGCGGACAAGCATAGACTCAAGTGTAATGGACAGTAAGTGTAGTGTAAGAGCCATATACTATGTACTTTTACAAGTGATGAGACATTGTGTGTATACAGAAACTTATTCATACACAAAACTTTGAGAGAATGATCATTCAACAGTGCAAGAAAAGTAATGCCACAAATAGGTGTAATGAAATTTTGAATGAACTGATAACAAGCTATCATCGAGCATCACCAAATGCAGAAATCAAGTATACTAAGACTGATTCAAGTACGTATCACGACTTATTGATCAAAGTGAATCGATTTTATATATCTTAAAGAGGCTAGAAACTACTTTACGCTACGCTAGATGGCACTGAAACAGAGAGAATAAGAAAGTGTATGACAGCATTCACATTGCTTGTTTCTCTTGTATTTGTAAGATTGCATGAATCAAGAACAAAGATAAATGCAGAAATCCCCAAGTTGAGTATGTGATCATCAAAGGATCTGGAATCATTCGAAGAACTCTCCAAGTTTGTAACAAGACAAACTGTATAACCAAGATTCATTCAAAGCTCTAAAGAAAATCGTCGTAATCCAAGGGGACTGGACTACCTAGGCATTACGTCCGTGATCTGAACTAGTGTAAAAACTTGTGTCTACTATCTATTACAATTTGCTATATATATATATATATATATTTTGTTTATCTAAGCTGCAGGAAAGTCAAAGGT
This sequence comes from Solanum tacnaense, assembly GCA_029582525.1. Lineage (NCBI taxonomy): Eukaryota > Viridiplantae > Streptophyta > Magnoliopsida > Solanales > Solanaceae > Solanum > Solanum tacnaense. The sequence goes on along the minus strand of JAJOOD010015800.1, from coordinate 5,857 downwards.
TTTTGAGGTTTTCCTATCTGGTGTCCGATATCCATATTAAAATCCGAGTAATTTAGATTTGTGGTGCATAGGGCCCCATTCGGAGGGGGAAAGCGCTCCCTACCAAAAACAAATTTATATCTAAGGTTCAAACTCGAGACCTCTGATTAGAGGCCAAGTTAAAAAGATTTAACTAGGGAATGACAGTCCTAAGTGAAGAAAAATAAATATCAAATGGTTCTCATAGAATTGGCAAAATGTAAAAGCTATTGAATATATATATATATATATATATATATATATATATAATTTGAACCAAATTAAACTACTGAGTTTCGACAGATCTCGTAAACTATATTCTAACGTGTAAAGGCAACCCCATCTTAATTTTTAGTAGGTACCACGACCCCACCAAACCTGGCAAATTAATTGTAGACAACACTTCATCAAGTTGATAAAGAAAGATATTTTTGGACAAAGTGAAAAAAAAAAAACTACATGATATCATTCAATTTGAATAAATAAACTTTTTTTTTTTTTATCAAGATAAGCACTATCACTAATTGCTATACAATGATTGAGAATAGAAATATGAGCTCCATTGATTGGACATCTTTTTGTACTCTTTTCAATTTAATTTTTTTAATAAAAGTGTATCGATAAAATGTATGATTGAATTTAAGTTAAATATGTATATATGTATTTTAAATTTAGTAATATAATTTTTACCTATTATATCATGTTAATTAGTTACTATTTTTAGTTTTTCTTATCATAAAAAATATTTATAATTATCTTATAAATAAATAAATTATAAAAATATTTTTTACAATATAAATGTATAATGTTAAAAACATAAATCATATTTTTAAATAGCTTATGGGCAATCAAAAGTAAATTGACAAAATGGAAAAAGTGAATTAAAAGTAAAGAGGGTCCACCATGGTGTCCTCAATTTGGCACCACTATTTTGTTTAGGATATGTAATTTTTTTTACTTTTGATTTGTTCATTATCGTATTTTTTTTTCATATCGTACACTATATGTTTTTCAATTTCGAAATTATTAAAAAGTTTTTTTACCTTCACATGAAAAGAACAAAACTACGCACATACCACCTAGACATTCTTCAAATTTCAATTATGAAACTATACTATAATTTTGTTATATATGTAAAATTCTAAAAGTAGTCCATCAATCAAGTAACTCCGATCCAAATACACCAAAAGAATGTAGTGCAGTGGATGGGGCCCTCTTTTCTTAATTAAATGTCTTGAGTTCAAGCTCTGAGTATGAAAAATTCTTGATAAGGAATACTTCCTCTCAAATAGACCCTATGCGGTACGAATCCAAATATAATCGAATTCTAATACGAATATCGCCATATCAGACACCAAATAAAAAAAACAACTCAAATATATAGTTGGAAAAGGATATGACTTTAACAAAGATCTGGATATCAACTTAATGGAGCAATAACTTGAACTCAACTACCAATTCTGATCATCATATTTTATTTTAATGTATAGTTAATTAATGGAATTGAAGTAGAGAATTGCAGAATAATGTTTACATACCTCAATGTTTATTCTTGTCATCAATATTGGCATTGACCTTTACAATTAATGCTTGATTAATTAATTTTTCAAAATAACTATACATATGGGTCGAAGAGGCCCCTCGATATTTAAATTTCAATATTTGATGTCCCAATATAAGCTCAATGGTCAGGTTGTAAGATTTTTAGTAAGGTTAAATAGAGAAGTATCGAAAATACTTAATTTGGAGTGAATTATTAATTTCATTTTTGAACTATTGACAGTTTTAAAGATATTATTTTACTTGACTAATTAAACTTAAATGAACCCTTGATTAGTGAAATACACCCCTGAATTCTCGCCAAGTTAGGGTGTTTTCAACACTTAATTTGGCTTTTTATTAAGAATTTCATGTTCCTACAAGAGTTTGACACAACTTGGCACTTGCTATGTCATCTTGCATATCGGGGGTGTATCTAAATTTAGTTAGTCAAGTAGAGGGTATTGTTAAAGCTGTCAATAGTCAGGGGACAAAACTAACAATTTGAATCAAGTTCACGGATATTTTCAATACTTCTCTCTAGAAGGTGGATGTATGATTTAAAGGTTTAACCAATAATTTATTCTCAACACTAATTACTTATTTCTTAAATCATTTTCCAAGACATAATATTAAATATCAATTAATAAGGATGGTGTGATAAAATAGTCATGTCAATGATAATTATGTTCTTAATAATTGTATCAAATTCAAATATAACAAATAAAAATGAACGGGGCAAATATCCCAGAAATAAAAACACCCAAATTATATACTGCTATACCACCAAATTATTTTCTTGACATGAAGTTTATTAGCTATAACTAAATAGGTAGATAAGCCAACAAAAGTATTTATAAGCCAAATTAACTTATAAACTTAGCAAAACACTTTCTTGGAAGTGTTTTTCTCACCACCACGTCTTCATTTCTCTCCTAATTAAAGGTTAAAAGGAAGAAAACAACTGACCTTTTACCAAATTTTAGTTAATATTAGCCTTTAATGAAAAAAGCAGCAAGAAAGAATTTAAAATTGTCAAATATTCAATTTTGCCATATTTTTCAAAGAAATTAATGTTTGTGAAGTTAGAACTCCTTTTTCACTTTAGGGCAATTGATTCCTTTTGGTTTTGAATTTTTCTTTCTCACTTTATAATACTCCATCCATTTCAATAATTGAATTGTTGAGTCAATGCACATCCATTAAGAAAAAAATTTAGGACATAAAATAAACGTCATTTTCCACTTGTGCATTTTAGATATTGTCAAACTACTTTTAAAAATATAAATAATTCAAAGTAAAATCATAAATATGAGCAATTAACTCTCTTGAAATTATTACCTAGAAGATGTAAATGAGGGGCAAAAAATAATTGAACAACTCTCTTAAACTTTGAATAATTCACTTATTTTGAACTATAAAAAAGGCTCAATAATTCACTTATTTTAAAACGGAGGAAGTAATTTTTATTTTCAGACATAGAGTTGATTGAGTTTAAAGAGATTTGACAAGGATAGGTTGTCTTTGTTTTATCTGTCATTTGTAGGTAAGGGGGTTTTAAAAAGCCCAACTACCAAGTTAAAGATGATATTATTTTAAATAATACTATTTTTATAAGTCAACAATATTAAAAATGTATATTTATTTTTATTTGTCACTTTTACCAAAAAACATTTTTTTATATATATTTTATCTTTAATATTTATTACTTATTCTCCAAATGATTTATCAGAATCTAAAATTAAACATCAATTAATATAAATATCGTGATAAAATATTCATGTCCATATTTTTAAAGAGCATGCTAACTTCAATGTGAATAAATAAAAGGGAATGAAAAGAAAATAATGTGTTATTTACTTGATGGGAGAACTTAAATATTAGTATGGCTCATTAAATTTACTACTTCTCTTTATAAATTTTGGGGATTAGGAACTTCTTCTTTTTCTCCGAAGGCTTAGGAACTAACTCTAGTACCTTATGTTAATTACATTCCTAGTACAATACATTTCTTTTAAGGTGATGCGTTTCATAAAAGAAAAACTATTGGAAAATGTTATAAATATATTTATATCATAGTAAATGTTTATTTTATTTTTAGGATAAAAAACAAAAATAATTATTTTGAAATAAGTTACAATGTTTTTCTATAACTAAGTTTTAGGAGTTTGATAGGACTTTTTAGCAGTTATAATAGTAATAATCAATACATATATACTTTTAACACTCATTATACATTATTTGGATTTTTTTATACACTATTTGATACAATTTTTCTTTATTTACATAATAAATAATACCTATATATATATATATATATATAAACATGCATTTATATATTATTATATACCAAATAAAATATTGATTAGCGTGTGCTATTTATATATTTAAAAAAAATTAGTCTACTCATTGTCTTCCTAACTTTCATGTTTTCACACTTAATCAAATTCCCACGATGAAATGAATAATTGACCATGGCCATTTGTTTTTTTTATATATAAGTTTAATCTAATCTAAATATCTGATTATTAATTACTAGTTCCTTTAGTCCATATTAAGTAAAAAAATATTTAAAGACATAAATTCTCACTATTTTGTAAATATAAAAAAATATTTAATAATTTTTTAAATTTTTTAATAATTCACTTATTTTAAACTAAAAAAAATAAAATTGGGCTTTTCTCACCAATCGTCATTACAATAATGTGCCCGCATGTATTAATAGAGTGTTTTGACTTCCTTATGAGAAGAAGAAAAGAAGAAAAAATGAAACTTTCTTTTCTTCTTCTCTGAAAATCATAACATAATTCCAAGAATATACCCATTTTTTGGAGATAAGGAGATAATTAATGGCTTCTTCCACCTCTTCACGCTTCCTTTTTCCTCAAAATCAATAGATTTTCTCTATAAAAAAATGATATAGATATAAATTCTCTCTTTTTTATTGATATCAGATAGTATTTGTTAACGATTTTGAAGATTATTTGGTTGAGAAGCATATGATCCTGCGGAAATGGGAGCATGTGTATCGCGGCCAGATAGTTGTGTTGGAGGTAAATTGAAAGGTTCTAATAAGTTTAGGAAAAGAAGGGGAAGAAGAAGAAGGAAGAAATCTAGCTCACTTCACAAAATTGATGAGTCATTTCCTTTGGATAACTTCAATCCAACATTTCAGGGTACTTTCTCTCTCTATCTCTGTTTTCACATTATTTTTTTTTGGGATTATTAGGTGTTGTGATCTAGAATTTTGTTGAATTGTGAAAGTAATTAGCATTTTAAATTTTGTAATTTTGAGTCAGTTTGGTTAAGTTGAAGGGTTTTAAGATGGAGATATGGAGGTTTGGAGGTGATGAGATCCATTTAGGATGGAAAAGTTTCGATAAATCCGAGTTTTTAATAGCTTAGTTGATTGGTTACCTGAACTTTCACCTGGTTGGTTGGTTGGTGAAAGTATGATTCCTCACCTTGTAATCTTTTTTCCCCATTTTCTCTCCTCTATCCCCAATTTAGAAAGAAAAAAAAGGAGTATTCTTTCTATTTTACTTGAGAGGAACTTTGGAGTGGCTGGAAAAAAGGAATTTAGTATATTTGATTGAGTAAGATAGCGGTGAGATATAGATTGTGATGAGCACCTCATTCTCAAATTTAATGGTTGTGATAATATGCAATTTTATTGGCTCGTCTTGTATACAAATTACCTGAATAGTAAAATTTTAGATGGTATGTTGTTCCACTGTATAGAAATTGCCTTAATAGTTTCTAATGTTCTTGTAATGTCGTTTTCTTTTCCCAACTCCTATCAAATGCCTTCAGCAAGTGGCAAGTTAAAGTGAGATTGTATGTTTCGTTGTCCGTTAGGACATAAGTGTGTTTTCAATATTCCATCTATCATTCATTGGGAAGGATCTAGTATAGTTTAAGTTTTCATGTTTTTATCCGAAAGGTGAATAGCAGATAAAATCATCACAAATAACCTTCTCAATTGTTTAATGTTTGTCATGGAAATCACAGGACGGATTGAGGAGGCATGGTTTGATTCCGCTGCAATATTTGAATCTGATTGCAGTGATGAAGATTTCCAGAGTGTTCCTGATGGTACAGCATTCTAGTTTTCGATCTTCTGTTTCAACTGTTAGAATTTTGTTTCATTTGAACTTAGTAATTAAAATATAAACACAATTACTGCAGATGTACTCTCTGTCAACAGCTTTGATTGTGGGCGGACTAGTGTAGCTTCTATCAAAGATACTAACCATGGGGATGTTAATTTAAACCTTGATGGACCTCACAGTGAGGTACG
>JAJOOD010015799.1:0-12838 GCA_029582525.1 Solanum tacnaense | reverse complement strand
GATATTCATACTGCTTAAACATTGATGGTATAATTAGAGACCATACTGTTTAAACATTGATGAGATACTCGATTTGTCATACTAATCATATTTTAGAAACTCTTTTGCAAAACTCATCTTTCTTTATAAAAGAGATAATGCTCAAACTTTTCAAAACTCTTTTGGAAATATCAGTTTCCTCTTAACTTAAATGTGAAAACACTTATAAACTTCTTTGGGAAATACTTAGTTCCCTAATTACTTTTGAGAAATGCACTTGACTCTTGACTCTTGACTTAACTGGAAACTCTTGACTTAACTTGAAACTCTATACTTAACTTGAAACTCTATACTCTTTACTCGACTTGAAACTGTATGCTCTTTACTCTTTACTTAACTTGGAGCTCTATACTTAACTTGGAACTTGAGCCTTAGAATGAAGTTAAAACGTTCAATGAAGACTCTTGAAAACTTTGAAGACTTGCTTGGACTTACTTAACTTCTAAGCTTGACTTCTAATTTCACTTGACTTGGAAACTAACTTCACTTGAATTGGAAACTAACTTCACTTGAATTGGATCCTAACTCACCTTGAATTGGATTATGGATTCAAGGGTAATGATCTCATGTTTACGACACTTCTCATTTTCTTACTCACTTGCTCGAGTCTTGAAACAAGTTACTAGAAATTGTAGACGACTCCTCACAAAGACTCAAAGGGATTTCCTTAGAATATTTGAAAGAATTCTCAAAACATAACTCTCAACTCTACCTTGAATTTAAATTATGAATTCAAGATTATGATCATGTTAGGAATGACTTTTACGTGTTTAGAAGTAGCTTAGAGTAGTTAGAATCGAAAGGGAGTGAATGCGCACTTTAAATGAGCTCAAACGGAGCAACCGACGACAAAAAGATGGGGCAAGTGACCCTGGCGCCATGGGTGGCGCGGGGCGCCAGCCCCTAAACTTCAGAGGTGAGTTTGGGGCGCTCTGGCAGGCGCGTCGCGCCAGGCCCCCAACCCAGAAATTTCAGCAAGTTTGTTTTCTCGTTTTCTCACCTTATTTCACCTAAAATCGAATGGTTTCTTCCCCAAATCACTTAGAATCATTAAAACCCTCAATATACCATAGATCCAACTCAAAAACACCACCGGAAACATACACCAAATCAACAAGAAACTTCAACAACACAACCACAAACTTCAACCAACACGACCACAAACTTCAACAAGAACAATAACTAACAACTTCAACAACAATCCAATCTTATCTCAAATAATAAAATGAGTTTGGTGTGTGGGGGGAAATGATCACCCAACGCTAAAAGCTCACATACCTAATAGGGATCACCCCCGACGATTTCCACGACGATCTTGCTTGATCTTCTCTTTCTTCTCTTCTTCTTCTCTTCTTCTTCTCTTCTTCTTCTCTCAAGCCCTAGCTCTTACTCTTTTAAAATGAGATAAAAAAAAATGATCCACAAATCAGCCTAACACACTAATATAACCAAAGGAATTGGTTAGTGAAAAGACCAAAATGCCCTTAAAATTCCGGGCGGATTCCCTTGCCAACTGCCCAACTTCCAAAGGGCATAACTCACTCATACAAACTCGGAATCGAGCAAACTTAGTGGCGTTGGAAAGATCATTCCACAAGATTCGCAACCATAACTGGAACTACTCCTAAATCATCCTGAGCTAGGAGTTAAGACTGCTCAAAGTTGGCCAAAAATTCACTGATTTCCATACTAAGCCAAATTTCCAAAACTTTAAAATTCTTTCCAAATATGAAAATTTCAAATTCTAAGCCTCTTCAATTATTTCAAAATGTCGGATGTTACAGTTTCTAGGTTTAAACTGATTAAAATCTCATGATTTAGGGTTTAAACGACGTATCTTAGGGGTTAAACAAAATAGGAAAAGACCAAAAGACCCCTGAATTAACTGCTATCGGAGTGATCGACGGACTGGACCTATGGTCCGTCAATCAATCGACGGTCCGTCGATTGGGTCCGTAGGTCGAGTCTGCCCGACAGGGCTTCACTAAAACGAGCATAACTTTTTACTCTGAGGTCGGAATTAAGCAAACTCGGTGGCGTTGGAAATATAATTCAATTATATATCATACCATAGGTCATGGGACACACAATTCCTTTTTTGACAAAATTTATGACCATCTGAAGTTGACCCATCAATAATTTTCAGCTAACTGGCTGCTTACCCTCATCTACGGTCAGACCTACGGACCATGGATCAAATGACGGTCCGTGCTGGTCGACCGTAGTTTGTGTCAGAGGCTGGGTAAGGGAAGTCTCGATCCACGGACCGTGGTCTGATCTACGGACCGTGGGTCTGTCCGTGAGTCGGGACTTAGCCAATTTTCTGAGATGGGTCTGGGAAGGGTTTCAGTGTTGAACCACGGACCACCAGCACGGGCCGTGGTTTGACCTATGGTCCGTGGATGGCAACCGTGGGTTGCACCTAAAACTTCTCAAAATCTGCATTTTTTGTCTGTTTCGAATACGAGGTGTTACAAAAATGTATAAATGAATAAAATGATAATATATATGTATGAGAGTGGGGATGAAGTCATGTGACTTATGAGGTGACAAAGGTGAGTGGCCAAGCGTAGTCTCTAGTTGTCTTTAGAGAATTGATAAATAAAGATGCCTCTGATTTTCTACAGAGACTTGATGTTGAGAAGTGGATCCGTGTAGCTTATGATGATGAGGTCGTATGGCCAATTGGTGTCTCCATTGTCATCGGGGACATAATGACAAATGACGTCTCTGGTTTTTCAGAGACTTGATGATGAATGAGGTGAGTAAAGTTAAAGGTAAAGTCATTAAAGTAGGTAAAGTAGAAACTAAAGTAATAGTGCAGTCATTTGTCTTATGCAAATGATGTAGATAATATCCAAATATCTTTGGAGACTTGAATGAGAAATGAGGCCACCGATTTTCTTCGGGGACTTGAATGATAAATGAGGCCAGCGTTTGTCTTCGGAGACTTGAATGATAAATGAAGCCTCCGGTTGTCTTCGAGGTCTTAATGATAAATGATATATGCAGAAAAGGTAAAGTTGTTAATGGCATCATAAAGTATGAGTTTAGTATGTGTGTGTCTATTTTTAGGGTGGATGAACCCAAATGTGTGTATATTCTATTTTAGGGTGGATGAACCTGACTTGTCCTATTTTAGGGTGGAGGAACCCATTTCCTATTTTAGGATGGATGAACCATGCCCTACTATAAGATGGACAAACTCGTGTTCTGTTTTAGGTTGGATGGACCTGATATATTTTATTTTAGGATGGACGATCCCAATATGTCCTATTGAAGGTGGACAAGCCTAAATATCCTCTGATTGTATTCGGGGACTAGTTGTAATGAAGCCTCTAGTTGCTTTGGGGATTGAGAAAGTGATGCCTTCTGTTATTTGCGGGGTTAGATATCGATTGTTGTAATTTTTTATAAAATTACAGATTAAAATTATAATAAAGTCATGATAGTAAAATAAAGATAAGTAAAACATGAAGTCATATGACTTATGACGGTGGGGCCGTGGGCTCGAATAATGTGTTCAATTGTCTTTAAAGGCTTTTGTCAATTCCTGTAAAATTTAAGATAAAGTCGTTAAAGTGGATAAAATAAATCATAAATATAATTAGTAAAGTAGAGAAAAATAAGTGAATCCATTTGGTTCTTGTTAATGGTTAATTGATTGAATGTCATCGTTGATCTTTGACATTTACGCCTTGATGTGTAATTCGGTGGATTGAGTGACGCCTCTAATGGACTTGATTTTTATTCAATAAACTTTTAAGTAATGCCACATGCGAATTTTCGGTAAAGACGTTAATAAGAATATAAAATCATGATGAGGTAAAAGAAATAAAGTCAGAGATAAAGTGAAAGGTGAAGTTATTTGGCTTATTCAGGAGAGGGCCTACAGGTAAATGATGCCTTTGCGTAATCCAACATTGGCACATCTTTGTTGTTCCTGGACTCAAAGAAATTTCTTAGTTGGGAAGGGGTGTTGATTCACGTTGACTCGAAGCTTGACTTTGTTGGCCCTCCGTTCAACCTGTTTGTTCAGATCTTGTGATCTCCATTTGAAACTTGATAGATGAACAGTAAAAGTATATTATTTATAATAAAAAATAAGAATTACCATTTGAAAGAGACAATTGTCAGTGTGTAGAAAAATATGTAAGTATATGGTTATAAGTTGTAAATATTTTCTACCAACTCTTAGATTATGACACTTCTGAAACAAAATGTAACGTTTTTTATGTTTACTTCTTATCGGGTAACTTGAATCCAATGTAGTTTGGCAATATCCAATCATTCCTTGTCCATATTTTATCAAAAATTTGCCCTACTGTTGATTTCAAAGAAATATGCTAAACTTGTGTTGTTGTGAGAGCGAACCTTGTATAGGTTGTCTACGTATCTCGCCAAGATAATCATGTGAGGACGTAGTTCATGGTACATAGAAATGATTTAGAATTTTCTAATAAAGGGACTAAACCCCATTTGAGTCTCCTACATATCCCTCCAAGAGAATCAGGTCATGTGTAGTTCAAATTACATAAATAGTATAAGAATTTTGAGTTTCTATCCTAATGTGACTGAACCATATGTGGGTGCCTTCGTATTCTATCGAGGGAATCAAGTTAGGCGTAACTCTCCTATTACAAAGAAGTAAATTTAGAAATGTTCTATAGTAAAACCGGACCATTTGTGAGTTGTTTACATATCCCGCCAAAGTTATCAGGTCAGAACATATTTCTTAAGTTACATGAAAAATGGAAGTTACATGCAAAAGAAACCTATATAAATTCACCCGTTGGTGTAGTGTCTTGACTTCTCTTGAATGAGAAAACGTCATGCTCGGACATTGTCATGTTGTCATGTTCCTTGGTCGATTATGAGTTATCTTCAAATCCTCCGAAAATCTTGTTTGGCTTTCAAACTTTGTTTATTTGTATCATTATGTCACAATCATAAAGTTGGAAAATTTGAAAATTGATATAATAAGAAAATGTATATCTAAAAGTAATAAGTAAGAGACAATTAAGAAAATAGGAAATGCATTCATAGATTTTGCAATTTAGCTTTCAAAAAATGAGGCAAAACAACATAAAGTTTTAAGGCATAATTCAAGCCTCGATTTTTAAAAGTGGGCTACTTCAAAAAGTGTTACTACCTGTTCAATCTACCAAGACTCCTGACAAATCAAGGACGAAGTACAAGTCCAAATCTTCAGAGTCTCCTCTAGTTCAGCACCCCAAATGAGTAGTATCTCGATGTTGTAGAGAGGCATGTAAGTAGTTGTAGCAATGATCTGCATTGATGCTTGTTCTTGAATTGTCATTACAAGAGAATCAAAGGACGATAAAGTGTCCTTTCCATCTATTCAGTTGGCACTATACTTCCTTTCACATCCAAATCTTCCTCGATAGTTATCATGTTCACATTCGCATTCCTGTGATTAGGTAGAGGGATGTTGTTCACATTAGGTTGAGGTACAGTAAGCTGTAATGCTCCTTCTTTAATCAAAGCTTCAATCTCTTCTTTGAGACCATAGCAATCTCAGTGTCGTGTCCAAAATCTCTAGAATGATAGGCACAACGCTTGGAACCATCAAATCATTTTGGAATAGGATCAGGAATTTTCCCTTCAATTGGTTGCATCATACCTGCTGTTTTTAACCTCTAAGACAACTAAGACAGTGATTTAGTTATTTTTGTGTAGTTGTGAGTGGTTTTGATTTCATGATTATGAGTCCTAGGTGTAGCATGTACTCGATTTTGATAAGTAAGAGCTCGATAGTAGTTTGCCTGGGTGTTGTAGACATGGTAAGGAGTTGATGGAGAATGGTAGTGAGTCTGTGAGGCTTCTCCATATTGGTAAGGATAAATGGGTTGATGTGGTTTATGTGGGTAGGAAAGTACTTGACATGGCTTGTGTCCTTGGTCAATCACGACAACATATACATCTTCTTTCTTATTTTTCCCCATTGATATATAGAACCATATTGACTCGCTTTGCTTGCAGCTTGCAAGGCTGTAAAATCTTGGATTATTCTTAATTTGATTCCTTGTTCTAAGATTTCTCTCATTCTAATGATTTTTATGAACTTTTTCCCCATCATGGTTACCATTTTCTCATAGTAAAGACTGTTATCTTGGCATTCAATGAAGGTAGCAGTCATTTCACTTTCACTCATCGGTTGTTAGACTCTAGCTGCTTTCGACTTCCAATATAGAGCATACTTCTTTTTTAACTTAGTCAGGTAGAACCTATATGGTCTGATGTTAGTATTGAACTTGGACCTATCCATAAAGTCTTGTGCCATATCACTCTGACCACGCCATTTATGGAGATCTTGTTGTGTGTACCAAGCAAGAGCTTCACCAGATAAACTTCTTATGAACAACTTCATTCTAACCCTTTTCTTCTCTCCCCACTCCTACTAGTTTTGCACAATATGCCCTTAGATGTGTATGAGGGTCACCGATTCCATTGAATATATAAAACTTTAGTGGTTTGTATCCTACATGAAAGTCAATGTCGGGTTGCACACATAAATTCTCATATTCTAAGCTTTTTTTTCCCTAGTAGTTTGGAGATTTCTCACTGCTTCCTTAAGATCATGAATCTCTCTAGCTAACACATCATCAGCCTTTGTCATGATATCCTTCTCCATTTCCTCATATTGATCTACCTCGAATTAAAAGTTGACTGACATTGGGTTAGTAAAGGCTTGAGTTTCCCCTGATATACTGAAGGAACATGTTCCACGTAAGGAGTGTCAATATGTGCCCCTTGTATATGCTAATCTAGATAAGTTTTAATGATGGATGGATTTTAGATTAGAGGTGGTGGATTTGATGGGTTTACGGGAGTAGTTGTAGGTCGTGGATAGGTGTTAGTGGGTAGAGAAGCGTAAGAAGTATGAATTGGAGGTTAATTTTATGGGTTGATAGGTGGTGGATTAGGAGGAGTAGCATAAGTAGTATAGGTTGGTGGTTGACTTTGTTGGGTAGTTGGAGGAAGGTTATTGTTGGTAGGTGGAGGTTGTTGTGGAGGAAAGTGTTCAGGAACTAGTGAATCAAGTGATGGAAAATTAGGCGGGTTTGGTGTTGTACTCCTAGGTTCGAGTTGTGGACTTTGAAGTGTGATGCAGATTGGTCAAGTCCCAAACCCGAGTCAGTTCACTACGCAGATCCTCAATCTCTAGAGTCAAGTGGGCGATCTGTTCATCATGTTGAATAGTAGTTCTATCTTCGGAAGTCTCGGGAGAGTCGTTAGGAATTATGATATGTTCAGGATCAATTGAATTAGGTGCGATAGGATCAGACATAGTGATTTTCTTTCTTGAATAGTGAAACTACGTTGAGCTAATGTCAATGACTTGGACCTTGTGAAGTAAGGATGGTTGGCCAGCTCAATTGTCAACACGAACTAATTTTTGATTGGGAATAAAAATAAAAATAAAAGACAGAAAACTAAAACACAAATAATGTTAGTTTTAAATGAAAAATTAAAGTGATGTTCACATAAACTCAAATAAGTCACATAGCAAAGCAAGTCAAATAAGATATAAAAATAATATACAAACAAGTCATCTAGTAAAGTCAAATAGGTTATAAAAATAACATATAAGCGCGTCCTAATATGACTGTGACCTCTTTGTGCCAGAGGTAGGCCTAACGTAGATTCAAGGAGTATATTTTCCATAGTATGTCATCCTATTGCTCTTGATTAATTAAACAGATTTTATTTCTTCGAATATAAAGTATAATAGTAGTGAAATATTTAATACATGTTGACTGAATACAATGTAAAGTACTTCTTAAAACAAAGTAAAAGAGATTTTTTCATGTCAAATCTTCTTGGTTCCTTTTGATGATATCATTACTTTTTGTGCTCCAACGTGAAGTCTTTGTACCTGTCATGGAAAGGTTAGTCATATCATCCCCTAAAGTTTAATGAATTAGAGCAAATGGTCCATATTTAGTTATAAATATTTTTCAAATATGCACATAGATAATGATAATTCATCACTTGGGGTCGGCAACCCACTTGGACATTTGAGATAAAGTCAACTAATTGACTTAATATGCCAAGGGTATAAATCTTCTTCGGTCATGAAATTATGTATGTTCCTTGCAAAGTGTTTTTGTTTAGCTCTACTCTGGGTAAACGAAGAGTGGGCTTACTAGACACAAAGTTCTCAAGTGGACTACTTGAGTGAGAAGGCTACATGGTCACATGAAAAAAGATCCGGACAGCCCGCGCATATGCCAACTCTCTTAAATTTCATAATATTGAAAGAAATTTGCGGGTGCACAAAACACACCTCATGTGTACGTGTGATAGTGTAAATTTTCAAGAAGTGGATAAATATGAATAGAATGACAGTTAATAAAAGAAGTAAAATATTAACAATTTATAGCAAACAAACAATTGATATAGAATGTAAAAATAATTTAAAGTTAACAAATAATTGATAGCATGTAAAAATAATATAGAGCAAATAAACAATTGATAGCATGTAAAAACAGTTTATGACAAGTAAAATAATTAATGTAAGCACATAATGCCTCCTTAAACTATGTCTGTTATGGTTAGAACCTAAAAAGTCTTCAATGGAGTAACCAAGTTGTTATACCCAATTTTAACTGGGTTAAAATAGTGTACAATATATTAATGATTTCTAAAGTAATTAACTAAGTCAAGGAGTCGCCACCTAATTATTACGGTGAATTAAGACACCTAAAAATTGATTAAAGTCATGTCTGAAGTTAACTTCATTTAAGGTCTTACAAAACATGAGATTCTAGGAAAGGGTTCAATTAATCTAAAGAGAAGGTATTAAGCATTCTTTAAGATCTATTAAAATGGTTAACCGACCGAACTTGATTGATTAATAAGGCTAAGTGTAAAAGATGATAAAACATTAAAATGTGTAAATGTTAAATGTCAAGTAACTTAAATAATGGTACTTGAAAAATGTTTATAAAGATACTTCTTGTTGAAAATAAACTGTAATTAAAATGAATTTTGAAAACATGTTTCGGTCTTGGTTGAGAAAAAGGGGGCAATGGGCAGCCATGAAGACCCATTTATATCAGAAAAAATTGGATTGGTTAGAGAAAAAGAATAAAAGTTTTTTTGCAAACAAAATCATTTTCTTATGAAGACATTCAATGAAACTTTAGCGTTATATCCCAAGTGAAAATAGTAACAACTCTTTATTAACTAAAGCAAAATATTAAAAAAGAGCTTAGCTATAGACTATAAGTAACTTATTTTTTAGAGTCAATCAGAGTCAATCACACACATTAAAATAGATATAAAAGATTAATCAAATAAAAGAGCTTAATTACACTAACAGGTACACAAAAGTAATATAAAAAGTAAGATTCATTTGTCTTCTACGAGAGATTTCGATGTTTTGCAATTTGCATTTAGGCAGTGAAAGTGTAGAAGAGTAGATGACATGTGAATTCCGAGCATATAGATGAGTAAATGATATGCAGACTCCGCAAGCAAAGACATTGAGTTCCAAAGTGTAACTCTTTGACTCCGATGTTCATGCCAAACAAAGAAAAGAAAGAGATACACGAGTTAGGCAATAATTTATCTCTTAATCGTAAGCAAAAATTGTAAAATTAAGTAAAACTAGAATTATTTCAACATCAAACATGCATTTAAGGTAAACCTAAGATCAGAAAATGATTCAACAAACATCAACATAGTTTAACAGTAACTTAAATTGATACTTAACTACAACACTAATTATTAAATACAACATCAGTGTCCTAATAACAATTCCTAACATCAATAGAATACAAATCATGATAGCTAATATATATCTAACGAGAAGACCCAAAACATGAAGTATTTAACTTAATGGAAAATAAATTCAACCTACACCAACTTAAGAGTTTTATAACTTTTGTGAAACCAACTCATAACCGATTCCTCCATTTAAATAAACAAAACCAAACCAAGACTTCTGAGAATAAAGGATATTTGGATTTAATCATAACAGTTTTAGGCAAAACATTAATAAACAACTGAAACGTAATTTCTAAGCTTCTAAGTAGGATTATTAACTAATATTCAACATACTTAAATAGAGACAATTAGGATAAACTTACTTAAACACGT
Source organism: Solanum tacnaense (assembly GCA_029582525.1). NCBI lineage: Eukaryota > Viridiplantae > Streptophyta > Magnoliopsida > Solanales > Solanaceae > Solanum > Solanum tacnaense. Next base: position 2,671 of record JAJOOD010015799.1, on the reverse strand, counting down.
ATTTAAGGAGGCAGAATGCATCTATCATAAGAACATAATTTTTATACCAAATGGCAGTTCCTGAACCATGATCTCAACTTAAAACCAAATATTCATATGACATTAACAACAAAAGAAAATATAACAGATTAAAGTTTGAGAGAAACTATCCGTTTGTGGGGCAGTGAACTAGGACGTCGGTGTAGAATCTACTATCTCATATAAACAGATTCACCCCTCGAACAAAATTAGTTAAACTACTTGGGTTTTGGCCAAATTTGTTAGCCTTGATCCTTCTTTTTAAATTATTTGGACTTCTAACTTAATAGCTAATATGATAGTAGGTAAGAAACTTGAAATAAAGTAACGACAATCATTTTTAAAAAGACGGCCATAAGTGATGGTAGTAATGTTGATAGTAAAAATATAATTTTAAAATAGTAAAAATGACAATAGAAAGATCATAAAAATAATAAAAATTAAAGTAATAGTAATAATAGTATCTAAAATATAATTACCGTAACAATAGTAATAAGCAAAAATAATAGTAAAATGTAAATTATTTGACTTAGTAATAAGCAAAAATAATAGTGAAATGTAAATTATTTGACTTATTAACAATTTAAAAGCTCAAACGAAATAAATTAGAAGAAATGAGGGACAAAATTGGGTGTCAACAGTAGGTCTAACCCATAGGAGTCATCCGATAGTTTTAGGTCAGGGTATTTTGGTATTTTCCTGCCCATTTAACCACTATACTATGTTGTTTTGACCCTATAAATATCCTGATAACTAATTTTTCTCTCCTAAACCTACCTATTCCCTCACAATTAGTCAATACCAAATTCCCTACAAGTTCATCTTCCCAAATTCTCTCCAAGCTCTCAAGGGAAAGGACCAAAGTTTCTTCAAGGATTCAAGGTTCTTCTTCACTCTTTAGGGCTTTGATTACTAAGGTATGTCAGAACTTCACTCATGGATTCCTTCATCCATTAGGTCTCAAAAGATACTTAATTCTCCATTTGAATTTCACCCAATTCTAGAGTTTTATGTCAAATCTTTATGGATTTAATTTATTATGATTCTTTTATTATTATTTGGTCTTATCATGTGTGATTTTACTCAATTACATGTTTTCTAATTGATTTCATATGATCACATGCATTATGGTCATGTTATGAATATGAACTATGATTATAAAATTATGCATGCATCATGAGATTGAAATTTATGAATGAAGGATTCTTTAAGATGAAGTATCAAATGATTGTGAAAGATTTTCTCACTATAAAGATGATCATGATTTAGATTCTTGGAGAGGTAAGTGTCTCATTATCGATTTATGAAATCATAATTTTGGAAGGACCTATTCTATAAAAAAAAAAAAAGCTTATGATTGGGTTGGTATTGATAGAATCTTACTTTTCCAAGTATTATGATATGATTATAATTATGCCTATTTTTTGTTGAGATATTACTTAGGACCGAGAGAACTTTGAGATGGAGGTTTTACTGTTAGTAAAGGTCTAGTCTTTTGTAACTATCTCTTTGTCCCTAACTACATGCCCCCCATAAGACTTGTCTTTGATAAACATAGCTAGTGGATCCTCACAACCTAATATGTATAGTCATTACCTTGGTAAGTTGGATAACCTCTTTTCGGTGTGGGGAAGACATCAGATTCCATGTTATAGCTCCCATGGTTTATGCCGGTTAATGGTAAAATATCTCACAAAAGAACTATGTTTCTTCAAAGATTTTATGACTTTCTCAAAGATTTGACTTAGGCTTTCCTGTGACTTCTCAAATGTTGCATTGACCTTATTCCCATGATTCTTGATTTTGGGTTGATAAGCTTTATTACATTTTACTTAGTCATGCATTTTCATGTTTTATGTTCAGTATATTGTCACATTTACATTTATGTATTTTTCTCATACTCAATACATTCAATGTACTGATGAATACTATTTTTGTGTGCCTATATTATTTTATAATGTAGGGTTGGACGTTACTCCACACGCACGTGGCTAGTGGATTGATTTTGCATTGAAGAGTGGTGAGTCCTCATGTTCCAAGGGACATGCCACTTATGTGGCTTATTTTCATGTCCTTTTTATTTCAAACTTACTTCGTTAGTGAGGGGTTTGTCCTAGCCACATACTATGATATTAGAGACTTATGTTAGAGTATGATGTTGATTGAGAATATTATCTTGTTTTCTTTCAATTCTTAATATTTCTTACGTGAAGTGGCTTGTTTAAGGTCTCTTGAGATTATATTTATCATGTCACGTCTAGGGAGTAGCTTGGGTCGTGACATTATTCTTGGTCTACAAACTATCAATATAACACATAATCAGACACAGATAGCCTAAATACACCAGGATTATATCAGAATCCCAAACCCTAGGTAATTCTCGTGATTATCCCATCCAAATTAGAGTTTTTCCACCATAAAGCTAAATGAAATCCTCTCCTAAGATCAACACCACAAATTCTAACTCTAGAATCGAATTACTAAGTTAGGGGAGTAATTACTTACTGTCACGACCCGGGAGCACCCCCTAGTCGTAACCGGCGTACTCGACCTCGAAGAGGTCTAATACAAGCCTCTTAGCATTCATTCATCGCATAGACACTAAAACCATAAGGAATTTAAAACTTTCTTTACCAAGAAAACATTTCATAAT
>JAJOOD010015798.1:0-26884 GCA_029582525.1 Solanum tacnaense | reverse complement strand
TGTATAACTGAATAACTGAGATATCTGACCTAGCATGTGTAATTCAAGAACTAAAGAAATACATAGCTAGGGTTCTGAAATTCATGCAATAAACTGAGTACAAACATGATAATCTGATTTGGGACATATTCATAAGTAATTCATGATAATCTGTTGAAATTCTAGAAACCCTAGGTTTGTTCATAGTAAGGGAATCAAGAAACTGACTGAATTCTAGGGACCTAATGAGCGAAAGGAACCCACTAGTGAAATCCCACATACATGGTGATGAATTCCACAGAGAAATCTTTCGATTTCGAGGCTTGAACTGATGGAACCTTGTTGCATTCTTGAACTAGGGTTCTTGACATTTTTCTCCTCTCTTGCTTCTAATTTTCTAAGTTTTGATTAATGATTTGACTTAGGTAAGTTCTAGTTATGTTTCTAGGCTTAAACTGACTAAAACCTCATGATTTATGGTCTAAACGACGTATCTTAGGGGTCCAACGAAATAGGAAAATACCAAAAGACCCCTGACTTAACTGCTGTCGGAGTGACTGACGGACGGGACTAACGGGCCGTCATTCAATCTACGGTCTGTCGATTGGGGTTGTCGATCAAGTCTGCCCGACAGGGGTTCACTAAAACGAGCATAACTTTTCACTCGGAGGTCGGATTTTAGCAAACGGCGGCGTTGGAAAGAGGATTCGATTATCTATCATATCATAGGCCATAGGACACATAATTCCTTTTGTGCTAAAAGTTATGACCATCTGAAGTTGACTCAATCACAATTTTCATCTAACTGACTGCTGACCCTCACTTACGGTCAGACTTACGGACCGTGCATCGAATGATGGTCCGTGCTGGTCAACCGTCAATCGGGACTGAAGCTGGGCTTTAGGGGCATCGATCCACGGACACGAACCACGGTCCGTGACCTGACCTACGGACCGTAGGTCCGGCCGTGGGTCGACACTTGGCCGAATTTCTGGCTGAGTTTTGGGGGAGTTTGCTGACACGAACCACGGACCTGCAGGATGGACCGTGGGTCCTCCTACGGTCCGTGGATGGTGCCGTGAGTGCCACCTGCAACACCAAAAATCTGCAATTTGGTCTATTTTCGGATACGGGGTGTTACATGTAGTACTAGCAGAAATCAAATAACTTTTGCAATAAAGTTCAAGCAGCAATTCTTAGCTTAATCAACCCATGTAATAGAAATTGAAATCTATTTGCAACAAAACAATTGATTTATAACTGGAAAAAATCACCATATATGGAAACTGAATATCACATCATCTAAAATGCTTTTGTAACCGTCTAATTCTTTTTGACCCTTTATATATTGCCATTCCTTTCTTTTTGTCCCTTCCTTTTAGTAACCTTACCTTTAAAACTCTTACATAATGTTTCAATTGCACTATTCTTTTTCTCTACTTTAATTATTTATTAGTTTTTCCTCTATTTGCTTTAAATATTTACCTTCATAACTCATATCTAGGGGTGTCAAATGGGCAGGTTGGGTTGAAATTGGAGATATTAAAATGGGTTGAAATAGAAATCGGGTTGGGTCTTGACCCCCCCAAGTTTAGTTTGGGCTCAAATGGGTTGGGTTCAAATGGGCTAAAAAACGGGTTGGGTCTTGACCCGCCCAATTTGACCCGATTAATCTCAATAATTTTAACATAGTGATATTTAACTTTTATAATCACAATGTGAATTTCAGCTCAAGGTTTTTTTTTAAAAATAACAAATTGATCGATAAATCCTAAAAGATGTTAAATAGATAATAATTCATACCTTTAATATAGGAACATATCTTAGTAAAGAATTTTAAAACGAGTTGAAATTGGAGACTGAATTGGGCTCAATTGAGAATTTTCTTAAAATGGGTTAGGCTTGAATGGGTTGAGATTGAGCCCAACCCTTAAAATTCTGGGTGGGTTGGATTCATTTTTGACACCCCTACTCATATCTAATTATCTATTTAATGGCTACTCTTAATATTTATAACTCTCATACTTTTCATAATCATAACCTCAAAATATTTAACTTAAAACTTTAAAGTATCTTTTGGTATTCCTCCATTTAATCTATATAAATTCCTCCTTTTTGTTTCATGCAATCCCTCCCCAGTGTTATTCGTTTCATTCTATAGTTTAAGTAGTGAAACACTTATTCATTATTGTACTATTTCACTTATTCATTATTGTACTATTTGATCCATGTCTTAATTTGGCTCGATAAGAAGATTCTTGGATTTTTTGTAAAGATTATGACAGTAGGTGTGCATAAAAACTCAAATTTATGATTAAGATCTTAAGAAAGATATGCATGTTGTATTTTTTTCTTCTATGTTTATTGTTTTGTATTTTCTCTCTATTAGACTTCTTTAACAAATTTCTAATAGATAGGTGACTTCAGGAATTTGGGATCTCAAAAGGAACCTTGCCTATGCTGATGAAACTATTATTTTTGTTGTTGCTGATACGTTCTCTTTGCAAGTGATTATGAGAGTCAATCAGGCCAGAAGATTAATAAGGAGAAAAATGCTTTCCTTGTTTGTAGCAAGACTGCTCAAGCTGATATATTCAGGTAATTGAAGAGTGTACTGGTTGTCCTAGAGGCAAGTTTCTTTGACATATCTAGGTTCTCCGATAGGGCATGCAAGAAAAGCAAAAAAAGAAAAAAAGAGAAGGTACATAACAAGTTGCACATTTGGAAGGGTAAACTTTTCTTTATTTGGTGGTAAGTTTGTTCTAATCAACAATGTGTTGCAAAACATATCTATATATCAACTATCAGTCATCATCCCTCCAAAATGTGTTAAATTATTGCTAGATCATATGAAATTTCAAAAAGATGAAAGGAATAAATACTAGGTGTCTTGGGCAGAGGTTTGCTTACCTCAAAAAGGAAAAAGGATTGGGCTTTAGATCTTTGTGTGGAATTTTAGGACACAAAAATCTATGTGGTCTAATTTTATATGAAATAAATATTGTAAAAGACATAAACCTCGATTGGTAGAATGCGGAGCGAGTTCACAGACTTGGAAGTATATGTTACAGGCTAGGGACTTCATGGATGAAGAGATATGGTGGGAGCCTTAAATGTGGTCGCTCAAGTATTTGTTTTGACTATTGAATCCAATTAGGTTCCATATACTATTACATTTCTGTATCATTAACTACAAATCTGGTCTTGAAAGATGTAAATCAATTAATGAATCAGGGAAGATGGGATGGTACCCTATTGCACCAATAGCTACCAGATGATATTTGCAATCATAATTTCAGCAGAATTGGAGTAGTAGAGGATACATATGAATGGGACAACCATGATGAAAGCTACACAACTCAAACAAATTCACTTTTAGTAGTGCATGGGAAAAAATAAGACAACCAGGAACTGTATAGGATGATTATAACTTTATAAGTTTATGTAGGAAAAAGTATTCCTTTTAGGGTGTGTTTAGTATGAGAAAACGTTTTCCTAGAAAATATTTTCTTATAAAATAAGTTGGTTTCTAACTTATTTTCTCATGTTTGGTTGGTGAAAATGAAAAATATTTTCTAGTGAATGATTGGTGAATGAATTTTTTTTTTTAGAAATTATCTTTTATTGTTGGCTAGAGAATTTAAAATATTTTTTAGAAATATAGTTTCTGGCCTAACAATAAACCCCAATAAACGATCTGACGCCTGATTCAAAACTTGACCCCTACTCTCGACACGGGATCCGACATTGAACTAGAACCTGACCCTTATCATGACCCGAATTAGGACAAAATCCCAAGACCCAACCCAGGACCTAACCCCATTAGATATATGACATTTGAACTGGAATATGATCTCGACACCCAAACCTAAACCCAACCTCGACCCTCGACCGGACATGTGACCCAACCTCGACTTTTGACCCTAATATTCGACTCAAGATCCAACTTTTGAATTGGAAGCTGACCTTGCGACCTGACCCTCGACTCCAACTCGGGACCTAACCCTGAATCCAACCCTAACACCTGGCCCAAGATCGATATCCGACTCGAGACCTAATAACAAAACACAGCCTCGACCAAAACCAGACCCCAACCTCAACCCTGACACTTGACTTGAGACCCGACCTGAAAACTGACCCAAACCCTAAAACCTAACCCAAGACCCAACACACACCCTTGGGACTCGACCTCGACCATGATCTGAAAGCCAACCTTGACACCCAACAACGACTGAGACCCGACACCTGACCTCAACCTCAAACCCGAGACGCAACCCTAACCTAAGACCCACCCTTAACCCGAGATCTTACCCCTTCCTGACACTGGATCCTTCTTGAGACCCCACCCCGCCTCAACCCTAACACTAGATCCAAGAACTGACCCAAACACTAGATCCAAGATAAATTTGTGAATTTATTGGAATTTGCTAACTTGATCATTATGAATAGTAACTTGTCCAGATGGACACTTTTATATTTTCAAAATACACTATTAAATAGTGCATAGGGGTCATAGACTCTTCCCAAAGTTTGAGATTGTTACAACAATTTCGGTTAAAGTTTGGATATATTTTAGACCTTTTTATAATTACTATGTGTAGCTATACCTTTCTATTTTGTTGCATAACAGTAAATACGCGAGCCTAACTACAATTTAACCGTAACATTTGGCATTTCAAGGATATCATAACATTAGATCATCAAAATTTGATCTTGAATATATAATATTAGTAGCACTACACTCTCATGAAACGGGCTATTGTCCCCTCGGGAGCTACTTGAATAGAAGGCGACGCATCTCCTGATTCTAGTCTGGCTAATCCACCGACGTGCCTATTTCGGTAAATTAATTTTTCCCAATTACATTATTTAGAAGGCTGCTAAGTGTATCCGGAGGTACACTTATACAATTTGACATCCAAGCCTTTTTCCCTCGGGAGGCATCACTTAACAATAATCAATTATCTCTAGTTAGAATCTACTGTCTATTTGAACAGAGTACACAAACAAAACACAACAATCATTCACATAGGTAAATCATCATACCACAACTATAAGAAGAAACGAGTTTGAACCACTTGTCTATGACAATAGACTACTGCATTCACATAAGTAAATCACATGTTGTAAAGACTGAATATGAGCTGGAAGACAATTGTTTATTAATGAAGGCACAAATGTATTAAATATATTGAAAAAATAATAACACTCATAAACGAACTAAAATAAAATAATCTAAATAAACAATAACTGTTGAAATAACAAATACAATATCCTATATAAACAAGGACTACCAAAATACTAACACCGACTAAACTCTTAACTAATGTCGGAATTCACTTATGATGCTCTGATATGCCCCCCAAGTAAGGCGATAAGTCACTAAGCCTAACTTGGACATATTATTCTCAAATGCATATTTAGGCAATGCCTTGGTGAGAGTTTTGGCTATTTGATCGGCATAATGCATGAACAACACGAAACCTTTAGATGTTGACATGGTGGCGAATAAAGTGAAATTCCATTGCAGCATACTTCACACGACTATGGAGGACATGATTCTTGATCCAAGATTGTCCCAATAGTGTCATGACCCTCACCCATCGTGAGTGGAACCCACACTAATCCTCCGGTGCAAGAACCAACTACCATCCCAAGGCTAACCCATTAAACCATGTTAGAACAAATAAATTATATAAAAAACTAAGAAAGCAATTTATAAACAACTAAAAAATTGAGTTCCTATAAACTGAATCAGTCAATTTAAAACAATTGTGGAATAAACTCCCTAGGACCTGAAAGTCATAGTACTAAAACATCTAACAATCTAGGATAGGGGATGCAAACCCAAACTAAAATAAATAAAGTGTAAGTCTAGAATGTCCAAATCTAAATAATGGACTAAAAATGAAAAGAGGAATCCTTAGTAGCGCGGAAGAAGCGGCTTACCCTTGGAATCAGATGAAAAAATTCTCATAGTTGAGGTCTCGAAAGAGTCCCCGGAACATGCCCTATACTCAACAAAGAAAAAACAAGTGTAGTATTAGTACACAACCACACTGGCTAGTAGGATCATTGGCTAGTTTAAGTAAATGAAATATGAACAGACAATCACTAATCAGTAAGCAGACAATACACAATTACAAACACAAGTACAACATAGACTAGACATCTCAATCCTCACCTTGAATATATATGCATAAACATCATGAATCATCACAACACAACAAGCTAGTCTGGTTCTCTCATGGAACCCCACACATACAACTATGAGTGTACCGATGTGGTACCCGTTCCCATTGTACCGGCATGGTACCCATTCTAGATGTTACTGTACTAGTGTGGTACCCGTTCCAACAACAACATGTGTCAGTGTGGCACCCCATCCCAATCATCACATACAATACAATAATGATACATGACAACCCATGAAATTCATGTAACACATTCATAGCATATTATTAACAACATCTTTCATTTTATATCATGTCTTTCCAGTTTCCCTAATCATGTAGAATGCATGCACTACTAACTACATAGTTAACAAACACATATAGAATAAATAGAAAAACAACTACCATCACCTACCTTCAATTAAGCCCTGAGATCTCTAAAAAACTAAAGTTTTCCCTTTGTTATAAATGTGGGCTTATTCTTGGTCTAAACAACAATATCAAATATAATAATCAATCGAGGATGGCATAATAATACCCAGATTGTAACCACATCGTAACCAGGTCATTATGATGATCATTCTACCAAACAAGGGTATTTTCCACCATTAATTAAAGTTAAAACCCATTCCCTAAGATTAACAACCTAGATTCTAAGGATTAAGAATCAAAATACAAAATGGGACCTTTTTCAAAGAGATCAGTAAAAAAACCGAAGGAAACTACCTTGAATCGCTCTTATCAGTTTCAAGAATGAAATTGCAGAAAATAACAGGTTTTGGAATTTTTTTGTAGAAAACCCTGACTAACCCAGTTATAGCGGTCCAACCCGCTATAGCGGCATCATCATACTGGCCCACCCGCTATAGAGGGAATTAATTAAACCTGAGGCATTTATTCCCTCTATAGTGGCTTGCATAGAGATAAGACCTCGTAAATCCTCCCCCAAGCCCCCATTTCACAACACACATTTGTACATTGAAGTTATAAACTATCTCTTTCACGCCAAATCCAATAACAAAAGTTCTACTTATCCGAATTTGATTCTGAAAGGCCTTAATGTCCTAGATACTAGGAAACGTTATCCAAGCTCATACATATCACCAAATAAATTCACGGATTTCCCTGGACCTCTCCTTACTAAGATTCCATCTAAGGTTGTCCTAGCCTAGAATTTTAAAGTCACTACCCAAAAAGTTTTTTAGCCATTTTTTTCACAATTGGCCTACCCCTAACTACCGAATGCGGTCGTTACAATAACATATTAATTTACCCACCGCTCTTCCTCGATTGACCAAATAAGAAAAATGGAGCTAAGTCAAAGAGAGTTGAATTTGCATCCTCAAACAAGTAAGGCTATTGTCTCACATGTACCTATTAGTTTCCTAAGTGGCTTCCTCAATCAGAAGATGCTTCCACTAAACCTTTACGAATTTGATCTCTTTTGTCCTCAACTTCTGAACATCACGATCAAGAATCACCATTGGTTCCTCTTCATACTACAATTCCTTGTCTAGTACTATTCAGTCCCACTTGATGATATAATCTCCATCCCCATGGTACTTCTTTAGCATAGAAATGTGAAAAACTGGATGAAGTGCAAACAAGTTGGGTGACATTGCTAACTTGTAAGACATTGACCCTACATTGTAAGGAATCTATAACAAACCAATGTAATGAGGGTTAGGCTTACCCTTCTTACCGAACCATATCATCCCTTTCATTGGTGACACCATCAACAAAACTTGTTCCCCACCCTGAAATGTCATGTCTCTTACCTTGCAGTTTGCATACTCCTTCTATCTACTCTAGGTTGTCAACAACCTTGTTTGGATATTTCTTACCTTCTCTCGAGCCTCCCTCACTAAATCAATACCCAAGGGTTTTGCATCTCCGACTTCAAACCACCCTTAGGCGATATGTACCCCCTCTCATCAAATGCCTCAAACGGTGCCATATTAATGCTAGAGTGATAAATATTATTATAAAAGAACTCACACAAGTGTAAGAATGGATCCCAGTGACCTCCATAGTCAATCGCACATGCTCTCAACATATCTTCTAGTACCTGGATATTTCTCTCCGACTAGACATTTGTTTGCAGATGAAAGTTTGTACTGAAACTGGGTTGATTTTCCACTGCCTCATGTTACTTATCCTAAAACATAAAACTAAACTGGGTTGCTCGATGATAGAAAGGGGCATCTCGTGCAACCTTCATATCTCCTTTGTGTATATCTTGGCCAACTGTTGAATAGTGATGTATTTAGTAGTACTTATGATGAGAAATGTGCCTCATGTTAATAAAGACAAGAAGAAATCGGTGTGTGTATACCTTTGAATGAGTATTTTGAATCTTGTGTTGGCTAGGTGCATTTTGATGTAAGTATTGCGATGAACATCGCACATAGGATTTTAATCTTGTAGGGTTGTGCTAAATGATTGTGTTTGAGGTGCCTTATGTGGTGAGATTTTACTTGAAAACATGCTTGTTGAATCCTAGAATTTTTCTTGTTAGTCCAATTGTCTAGCTTTAGTGAATATAATAAATTATCTTGGGCACATATTTTGAGGGGTAAACCAAATGTTCTTACCCCTTTGTGACTACCTTGTGAGGGTGTGCAACCATTTTTGGCACCATTTGAGCCTAAATCGTTTGTTGATAACCTTGTTGGAATTTCTTGAAATAAATTGTCCCTAACTTCTCACCCCATGAATCATTTTCTAATTAAGCGTTGGTTTGTTTGAATAGCCAACTTAGGCCAAAAGCCTAAGTTGGGGGTGTGGAAAGGAAGGGGGAAAGAAACCCAAGTGGAAGAAAAAGAAAGATGAAGTGAGACTCAATTTTGAAGTGTATTACAAAAAAAAATGGAACCCCTCCTTATAAGTTGGTAGATTTACACTCATTTGAGGCCTATTTTGTTCAATAATTAGTGTTCTCAATGCCTAATTATATCCTATTATGATGATATTTGATGATTTGCAGCTATGAAAGCTAAATGACAAGGCAAAGATGAATACTTGGAAGAAAGGCCAAAAATATTGAAAGAAGTGTAAACTTCACACTGGAAGTCGCCTAACCAAAATGGTGGATCGCTCAATTGGCACAACCTCGCTCAAAGTGACAGTGCTCACAATTTAATTTAGTGGAATCAGGTTGGCGAACTTGAAGTGAAATAGAAACTCGCCAAATAAGAAGGGTGAACAGGATGACCATCAGTGAAGGTGACAATACTTGGATGAAAACTGAAGGCTTAAAGGGTGAACGAAGGTGGTAATCAGTGATCTTTTGAATGTGAAATACATACTAAAACGAGATCGTCAACTGAGGTTCAAACACCTGAAGCTTGAAGCAAATGAAAGATGAGCTAAAGAACAAAAGGCGATTCACCAATCATGTTTAGTGAGCCCAACACCGTCGTCGAGTTGGTTACGCAATGAATTTTGGGAAACTATAATAGCCCAAAGGAGAGAGAAAAAAAGTGTCGAGTGTAGAGTTTCTAGAGTGGAGTTTAGAGTTCTGAGTAGTGAATTTTTGAGAGCCTTTGTATGAGATATTTCACCTTGTGAAGAACATCTTTAGTTTTGGGGTTTAAAATTTTACTTTTGCATTTAACAATGGGAAGTTGAAATCAAAATAGGTGTTGATTATAATTGCTTAATTTTATCACATCCATGGCTGCTAGTATGATAGGTATAATTTCTTTACTATTTGTGATAGGTGGCTAAAACTCGAGTGCAGTTATGGGGTTAAGTGTTGATTTAATGTAGTGTGTATTGTGTTTTGCTTTGTTTTATTGCTTATCATCCATGGATTTAGGCTAATTATCATGAGGTTAACCTATGTGTTAATGTTGCAAACTTAATCCTATTTTCAATCTCTGATTGATGCTCGAAAGAGATCGACTACAATGTGTAATTAGTTTGATACATGCAATTTAGGTTTGATGTCTATAATTTGCTTGAAAGAGGAATTATGGTTCAGATCTATTTGTCCTAAATTTGCTCGAAAGAGAGATATCGTAAGGTAATGTGTTGTTTAGTTATGCACATAGATGGGACCGAGAGGAGATTCTATGAACTGATGTTTGAGATTGAAAGAAGATTAGTATCATTGAAGATGGCCCAGCCTATCGATGAATGTTTAGCACTAGTGAGCAACAAAATTACCCCTATGTGGCATCCATTTTCAATCCCCCGCACCCCTATATTGCTTGTTAATTACTTGAATTTCTGAAGCTTTAGTTTAATTGTTACATTTGATACTACAAACACTTTTAGTAAATTTGGTGGAATCATCCACCCATTTGTCCAAACCTACTACAATGAACAAGTCTGCATTCTTGATTTCTTAGTTGAATTCTGATCATTATACTATTCCTTGTGGGATTTGACCTCGACTCTTAGTTGGGTATTTTTATTACAACGATCGCTTACTCTTTGAATTTATTTTTAGAGTAGTTTGAGCGTAATTACTATGCGTTATTAGCAAATAGTTCAACATGGTTGGCTCAGGCCTATGTTTTGGCATTAGGTGCCAGTTGCACCCCTTGAGTTTGGGGCGTGACAGAATATAAATCAAGACCACACACTTTGAGATAGACTTTGTGTAATAATCTGATGTGTTTTTTTAAGGAATGAATTTGCTCTCTTACCATGTGAATATCATTTAAGAAAATGAAGCAATTAATGAGCTAAGGAGAAAAGAAGAGAATTGTGAAAATTTTATTAGTATATGAGACATATCATATGAATATCATTAATGAAAATGAAGCAATTAAAGAGCTGAGGGAAAAAGAAGAGATTTATGATACTTAGTCAGTATATATATGAGATATACCATGTGAAAAATATTGAAGAAAAGGAAGCAATAAATGAGCTTAAGAGAAAAAGAAGAGAATTGTGATACTTTATCAGTACACGAAACATACCATATGAATATCATTGAAGGAAGCAATTAACGAGAAAAGGGAACAAGAAGAGAATTGACATTATACATAATTAGAGCTTGTTTGGTTGGAAATAATTTATTTCAGAATTAATTTTTTTGAGATTGGTTATCCCATTTTGAATTTGGGATTAAAATAAATTATAATTTCGAAATAAGTTATCCTACAATTTTATTACGATCAAACATGAGATAAACTTATCGTAAAATTAATTTAAAATTAATTATTTCTTATCTCTCTTACCAAATGAACCTTTAGAGTTTGGCTCGTTGTCCAATTTGTTGAATTAAAACTCATTTCAAAGACTATAGATAATTAGTTTAACCCATACGGGTAGTTTGAGAACATTTCCTAAAGTGACTTTTACAAAAATGCTCCCGCGGAGCAAATTATTTACCTATTGCTTTCTCATGTTTTACAATTTATAACAGTATAAAGGAGATACAAAACATATATATTGAAGTCAATCATGTGCTAATGTAGTTAGTCTAACATATTCTCGTTGTTATTGTTATTATCTGCAGAGGTTGGTGAAAGCTTAAAGCATATAAATAATTTATTCTGAATTGATTTTTTTTTTTAATTCTTTAGCTTCCTATTAAACTAAGCATGAACATTAAAGCTAAAATATTACTCCTTCTGTACATTTTTATTTGTCACACTTTGAATTGACACACATATTAAGAAAATAATTATTGATATAGATATTTCACCAAACTATCTCCTATTAAATGATGTCTTGAAAAATAATTTGAAAAAATAAGTATTTAATGTTGAGGATAAAACATGAATTTTTTTTTTATTGTATTTCCTTGATATGTCAAAAGTGACAAGAAAAAATGAAAATCTATTTTTTTAAGAACAAGTGACATGTAAAAGTGAATGGAGGGAGTATGTAGTTTCAATTTAATTTTTTTTTGGTACATTTATCAATTAAAAAGTTAATTATTAATGTTAGGTTGTTTTATTTTTTTTCAAAATTTTAATGCATCCACTAGTGCATATTTGTTTTTTACCTATGACATTGTTCATTCTTGAATTTCGTTCGTGATATTTCTAGCTCCGTCACTATCCACTTGACATGTTAAAAAATATTTTTGTACATTTAATATAACTTTAACTTAGATTCATAAAAATTAAATTTTTTTCTTAAAATTCAAAATTATAAAAATAATTTTTTTTTCTTAAACTCGGTACCAAATCAACAAAATATAATTTTGTTTATGTTGACTCGGTCAACACCAAACATCCTAACTAGTGCATTCATAGTCGTAGCCTCATCATTTCAATAGCATCTTCCCTGTACTGCACAAATAATGGAGGAATACAAATCACTGAAAATCATTCAAAAATCCCCAAACTCTCTTGTCTATTACCTGTATCTCAACCGACCCACGCACCTCAACGCTCTCTCACGTGACTTCTTCACTGAATTCCCCAAAGCCATCTCCTCACTCGATCAAAACCCCAATGTCGCCGTCATCATCCTCGCTGGCTCCGGCAAGCACTTCTGTTCCGGCATCGACCTCCAAACCCTAGGCGATATCTTCAAAGAATTCGACTCCGTCGATTGCGGCCGTAAAGTCGAGAGGCTTCGGCGACATATCAAGTTCCTTCAGGAGGCTATTACCGCCTTAGAGTGTTGCCGTAAACCCGTGATTGCCGCTGTCCATGGCGCATGTATCGGTGGTGCGATTGATATAATTACTGCCTGTGATATTAGGTATTGTTCTTCTGATGCTTTTTTCTCAGTGAAAGAGGTGGATTTAGCTATTACGGCTGATATCGGGACACTTCAGAGGCTTCCCAGTATTGTTGGGTTTGGAAATGCTATGGAGTTGGCTTTAACTGGTCGGAGGTTTACAGGTTCCGAAGCTAAAGATTTGGGCTTGGTGTCTAAACTTTTTACTTCTAAAGAAGCTTTGGAGGAAGGTGTCAAAGTTGTTGCTGAGGGTAAGTGTGTCATCTGCATTCATTTTTTTCTCTTAGTAAAGTTTCATTCTTTTTATTTACCACTTCACTTCTATATTCCTCGACAACAAATGTTCTTGTTCTACGTTGATGGTTAAATAAGTTACTCCCTCAGTTTTAATTTGTTTTGAAGAAGTTAATTTTTTTAAATCTTGTGGTTTTAAACTAAAGATGGGTTGAAGGTACCATAATATTCTTTTAATTTTATTGTCTTAAACATGTTATATGGAAAGTTGAAATGAAAAAGATTATTTTTAAATAGACTAAAAAGGTGAGTTAGATAAACAAATTGAAACATAGGGATCATTATAGAAGACTGTATATTAAGCAAGTTCGGGTGAAGTAGTGTGCCAAGAATCAGCTTAGAATTTGAAATGCACATCATGATATCCTGTGAAAAGCTAAGTTTTGAAAGGATGTTAAGATATAGTGAAAATCACAGAAAACATTTTTCTTGGGAAAGGTAACAGATAGTATATATAATAAGAGCACTGAGTGAGGTAGTACAGCCATATTTACAGAGAAACGAAGAACCCTTGCAAAATAAGATTTACAGGGAACCTATCAGATATATCAGGGAATTTGTCTCCTCTATTCTCCAAAAGTAAAACATCAAAATACAGTTCATCTTAATTTCTGTGTTGAGGTCTGCTTGCCTTAAAAAATTCTTGCCGTCCTCTCTTTCCAGACTGACCACTATATATGGCATGCTGACACCATTTTCCACCACCCCTTCAGCTTCACTATTGCCCCATTGTAGTTCCATGAATGTAACAACTCAGCAATAGTCACTGGCATAACCCAACTAAAGCCCACCATGCTTATGAGCAGCTGCCACAGTTGAGCAGTAATTGGACAGCGAAGGAACAAATGGATATTTGATTCCACAGTTGAAGCACACAAAGAGCATAGTTGAAACCGCCTTTTTAAAAGATTTTCTTGAGTTAGGTGTGCTTGTCTTGCCAATAACCAAGTGAAACAGACCAATTTGAAAGGAGCCTTGGATTTCCAAATTGACCTTCATGGTCAGTTCCCTATCTCCTAGCCAATATTAGAGAGGGAGAAGTAAGCTGATTTGTAGTTTGCCAAATATCATGACTAGTTCATTCATAGAGATAGAGTGGTAGCTTCATCGTTTTAATTTCATCTTCCCTGTACTGCACAAATAATGGAGGAATACAAATCACTGAAAATCATTCAATAATCCCCAAATTCTCTGGTTTATTACTTGTACCTCAACCGATCCAGACGCTTCAACGCTCTCTCACATGACTTCTTCACTGAATTCCCCAAAGCCATCTCCTCACTCAATCAAAACCCCAATGTCGCCGTCATCATCCTTGCTGGTTCCGGCAAGCACTTCTGTTCCGGCGTTGACTTCCAAACCCTAGCCGATGTCTTCAAAGAAACCCACGCCGCCGATTGCGCCCGCAATGTCGAGAGGCTCCAGCGGCATATTTCATGCAGGAGGCTATTACTGCCCTAGAGTGTTGCCGTAAACCCGTGATTGCCGCTGTCCATGGCGCATGTATCGGTGGGCGATTGATCTAATTACTGCCTGTGATATTAGGTATTGTTCTTCTGATGCTTTTTTCTCCATCAAAGAGGTGGATTTAGCTATGACGGCTGATCTCGGGATACTTCAGAGGCTACCCAGTATTGTTGGTTCTGGAAATGCCATGGAGTTGGCTTTAACTGGTCGGAGGTTTACAGGTTCTGAAGCTAAAGATTTGTGCTTGGTGTCTAAGGTTTTTACTTCTAAAGAAGCTTTGGAGGAAGATGTCAAAGTTGTTGCTGATGGTAAGGGTGTGTCGTCTGCATACCTTTTTTACCTCTAGAAATGTTTCATTCTTTTTATTTACCTCTTCATTTCACTTCCCATTCCTTTAAAGGAATCCTTTCCTGGCCTATTCACTATATGCAACAATCCGGAGGCTACCGTCAATGAATCCTGAACTACACAGGGTTGGAATCCAACCTTTAGGAGATTATTGAATGGCTAGGAGGTGGATAGAGGGGCCAACTGTAAAAAGAAATAGAGAAGTTCACAGGCACCACCTCTGATCCCGACTGTCTGAGGTGGAAACACATTAAGGATGGGATTTTCTCTGTAAATTGGACATATTAGATAATGAACAATACAATAGAAACCAACAATGCTTATAAGAAGTATATGAAAAAACTTAGTACCAACTAATGTAAAATGTTTTACATGGTTTGTTGCTCGAAGGGATTGTTTGACACATGAAGTATTGAAGTGGAAGGGAATAATTATAGTATCCAGATGCCAACTATGTGGGGCTAGAACAAAAGGGACCAATAACCATCTATTTTTGCACTACAGTTTTACACTTAGATATGGATTATTTTCCTTAGTCTCACAGATACAAAGTGGACCATGCCTAAGCATACTGCAAATTTGTTGAGCTATTGGATCAAAAAAGGAGGAAGCAAGAGTCAAAAGATATAGTGGAGGCTTATCTCTCGTTCCATCTAGTTGACTGTCTGGAGAGAGGAATAGTAGAAGTTTTGAAATAGGTCCAATTCGATTCAGAAAGTGGAATTGTATTGTATCTTTTTATTTTTGGTATAAAGAGAAAGGTTTAGATGAAACAAAACAGCTTGTAGCCTTTTTAGGATCCTTGTAAATTTTCCTTTCTGTGTTTTCTCTTTCTTTTCTCTTTTGGAAGTTCTCCCGTATATCCATTATGCCGAAAAAGACACCATTACTAATTTCAAAAATAAATAAATTTAGTGAAGATTTCCTTGAGAGGGTCATGTTCCAATCAATTATCACACTCCAGAATAAAGTCTTTCTTCCATTTCCTACCTTTATTAAAGAGTTGGCATGTAAGTAGTTCCAATGGATTCTAGTAGCTTTCGAGACCCCAACTCGAAAATTACAGGATACTTGGTAGACTATATACAATTCAACATCTTGGCATCCTCAGTATTAGCTAATATGTTAATTTATTTTACTTCTGAATAGTGGTTGTGTGTTAATTGATGACTAGTGAACATGAACTTTGGGTTATCAGCTATTGGGCACCGACACTTGAATCCATCCATAATTTCATTACACCTGGGATTTACTTACCAGTTGTCAAAAAAAAATAAAAAATCAGTACACCTGAGGTTTTTCAAGGCCATGGTGGGAATTGTACTTTGCCCATCTTATTGCGTTCATGCAGTAATGGTGCTGAATCTCACTTGGCATTCACATTCCTTCCATAGCTTCATTTATAGGCTTTTCTTTGTCCTCCATGCTTTAGAGGACCCTGTTGGATGATGGTGCAAAGCAATAAAGCAAAAAGTATTGCTCATCTGAAGTTCTTTACTCTTTATTTTGGCATTAAGAAGGGCATAATTGCTTTCCCAATCATTGATAAACTTAGTGACTTGACCATGAATTGGTAATTCTCGACTCTTCAACATTCAAATATTGTATGAGCAAGAATGCATAACTGGCTTTTATTAGTTTCCCCTACTATATGAACATTGTTGGCATGATATATACGAGCTGCTGACCTGGGACTTTGGAGCAAATGTTAATCTAATAAGTTCTCCAGCTGATGTTGGAATATTTCCTTCCATTAATTGAAGCATTTTGTTTTTTGTTTTACCTTTTATTAGCTTTATTTAGGCATGGACTTATAGTCACTGGTAGGACTTCAATAAAACATCTCTTAATTCAGACTTCTTTTGCCACTTTTCTTCTTGTACTTTTGTCTTTGACTTACATAGTATAACATACATCTCTTACGTTTGAGGGGTTAAAAGTAGATTTCACTTGCAGTTCTTTTCCTGCAAATTTGAATGGTTTAGATCTGTATGATCAGAATTTTGAATGTTTGAAGAGAGAGACGGGTAAACTGCAGTCTTTTTCTTCATCAAAATTAATAAATAAGTGCAAATTTTTCCATTTCTCTTTATCTATGGAGCAAATTGCACTTCATTTTACTAGTATCTCTGAGCATCTTGCACATACTTGCTCCTCACTAGGACATCACGTTACAATCTGTATTGCTCTCATACACGTGTGTGGGTACCTGATAAAGTTGCATCTAGAATCAGATACTTCATCACATAAAATTTTGTATTCAGGGTTGTGGATCGAGTGTGGATACGAATGCTAGAGTGCGGCCAATAGATGTATATGTTGACATATATGAGTATATATTTCGATTAGTTAAAGTTATTGAACTTAAACTAATAAAATTTAATTTTTAATGTTTTATTCATAAGATATATATAAATCTGTATATGTTGTGACACAAATCCAAAAAATCAAACCAAATATTGAGTCAATCTAATGCGCTTGCTCATAGATGTAGTCAAAGCACCAAAGGTGTTGGTGATTTTGGGTAGTGGTGTGAGAAGAACGTTGGTTGGTGAGTTGGCATGCCATTTTGGTTAAAATGGATGGGGCTAACAGAGGAATCACAAATTTGACCCACTTTTATATCATTAAAGGTATATATTGGCCAATAGTACATTAAGGGCATATATAGACCGAGTATGTTGTTGTTGTTTGTTATGGGCCGATAGTATAACATTAAGCGCATATATAGACCTATAGTATAATGGAGGGCAATATTAAACCTTTTTAATTGTCGGGGCAAATTTGATTCTTTTCTCTAGTTTTCACTAATGTAGCACAATGGAAGTTGGGTGTTTTGCTCCTTTCCAGAGGGAACCTTAATTTGAATAACTTTGAGGCAAACCTCATCTATATCCATGGCTTATTATTCATGATAAGTTTGACTTTCACATCAAAAGAGCAAAAAAGGTATGTATACATGCTGATAATTTAGGTCATATGAAACTATGTACTCCCTCCATTCCAACTTATATGACCATATCTCCTTTTTAGTCCATCTAAAAAAATGACCCTTAATTTGGAAGCTAATTTTACCTGTAATGACAAACTTTTACCGCCACACAAATGTGATGACATTTTTAAGATTACCACAACAACAAACTCGATCTAATCCCTCAAGGGAGGTCCACAAGTGAGGTATGAGGAGGATAGAGTGTATGTAGATGTTATCCTTGTTTCTGATAGACCCTCAGCTTAAAATAAAGCATATCCAAGCAGTTAGGAAAAGGAAATGTAGAAATGAAGTAGTAGCAACAACGAAATAATATGAAATGAAAACTAGTTCACAAAATAAGAGGAAAGAACAATAATGACAATAAAATAATATGATTATTGATGTGATAACTAAAACTGAAGAACAAGAAATTACGAGGATAGTGCTAATACCACTAGTAAGAAAGAAGGTCCAAGCATGACCACTAAACCTATTCCGCTGGAAAGCGAGAGAATGCTCAACTACCAACTAACCTTTTACCCTAACCTTCTAACTAAGATCATGTCTTCGGTAAGCTCAAGATGTGCCATATCCTGTCTAGTCACCTCCCCCAAATATTTCTGTGGTCTGCCTCTACCTCTCATGATGCCCACTATCTATGTTGCTTGGACTCTTCAATAATGTCAAGGGGTGCGTGTCGGATTTGCCAAAAGTAGTGTAATTTTGGAGAATCCAACACGGGTGCGGCATCGAAAGTGAAAAGTCCGCGCAACTTAGCCCACTGTTGCCAACCTTTCACACCTCCTCAGTAGGGCATATCTATACTTATCCTCTTTACATGCCCAAACCATCTCAACCTCGCTTCCCCAACTTGTCCACCATGGAAGGCATTACCAACCTTGTCCCGAATATCTTCATTCCTTGTTTTGTCTCTCCTAGTATGCCCATACATCTACCTTAGCATCCTCATCTCCGCAACCTTCATCTGCTGAACATGTGAGTTTTTGACTGGCCAACACTCTGTCCCATACAACATAGCTGGTCTAACCACCACTCTGTAACTTACCTTTAGTCTTGGCAGTATCTTTTATCACACAAGCCTTCATAGGTGAGCCTCCATTTTGCCATCCCGTACCAATACAATGTGTGATGTCATCATCGATCTCCTTACTACCTTGTAGTAAAGACCCTAGATACTTGAAAAATTCTCTCTTAGGGATGACCTAAGCATCAAGCCTCACTTCCACCTCGACCTCATGCGCAACATCACTAAACTTACACTCCACGTATATAGTCTTGGTCTTGCTTAGGTTGAACTCTTTAGACTCCAGAGTTTTGTCTCCAAACCACCAGCCTAGCTCTAACTCCACTACAAGTTTCGTCAATCAGTACTATATCATCTACGAATAACGTACACCACGGCACCTCATATGCTGCATCAGTACATCCATAATGAAAGCGAAAAGAAACAGGCTTAGAGTCGATCCCTGGTGTAGCCCTTTCCTGATTGGGAAGTGCTCCGAGTTTTCTCCCATTGTATGCACTTTAATCTTAGTTCCATCGTACATATCCTCAATCGCCCTAGTGTAAGCCGCAAGTACACATCTAGCCTTCAAACATCTCCGGAAAACCTCCCTTAGGACTTGGACATAAGCTTTCTCTAGGTCAATGAATACCATATGTAAACCCCTCTTCCTATCCCTATTCTGCCCCACCGGTCTCCTCACAAGGTGGATGACATTTGTGATAGAACGCCCCAGCATGAATCTGAACTGGTTCTCAATAATATATACACCCTTCCTCACTCTCATCTTCCCCACCTTTTCACACACATTCATAGTGTGTCTCAACAACTTGATACCCCTATAGTTGTTGCAGTTCTGAATCTCACTTTTGTTTTTTAACAACGGAATCATCGTACTCTACCTTCATTCTTTGGGCATCTTTGTTGTCCTATTAATGACACTAGACAACCGAGTCAGCAACTCCTAGCCTGCCCTGCCTATACTCTTCCAAAACTCCACAATAATCTCGTCTGGCCCAGTTGCTTTTCCTCTGTTCTTCTCACACATAACACCCTTAAGCTCGTCAACCTTTATAGACCTGCAATACCCAAAAACCTTGTGTCTCTTGGTGTGCTCCAACTATCCCAACACAATGTCCCTATCCCTCTTTCGTTCTAGAGCTTGTATAAGTATGTCTGCTACCTCCATCTAATGAGTGCCTCCTCCACCAATTGTCTGCCTCCCTCGTCTTTGATGCACTTCACTTGGTCGAGTCTCGGGCCTCTCTCTCTCTTGGCTTGACTAACCTGTAAAACTTTTTATCCCCGTCCTTGCTCCCTAGCTCCTCATACAAGCGTTTGAAAGCTGCTGTTTCAGTCTCCATAACCGCGTTGTTTAAGACCACAAGTTTCAAAAGCCTTATTGCCACACAATTCTTATGACATGTTCAAGGCCAGTAGTTTTGAAAGTCTTCCGTTTTGTTTAAGTCCGTGTCCAGTGAAGTAGGTGCACATTAATTGAAACACACTAAATAATTGTTATTCTGACTAGGCTCACTTTGGAGCAGTTTTAGCTACGCCTTAACTTCATCATCCCCCTCTTTCAACGGGAACATTTTACAAGTTTGAGTACAACTTGACAAATCTTATATAATATTGGACTGGAATGGACCAACATGGTTAGTATTGATTCATATATCTATACTCCGGCATAGTTGGTATTGATGCATAGTTTGGGAAATATTGAGTAAAACTTATGATTCACTTTCTTTAATTATTTCATGCTTGAGAGATGAAAGTCAATACAGAGGAGAGTGTCCCAGAGTCGAACATTGAAAAAGGATGTGGGTATTTGTTACCTTATCAAGAAAAAAAGGGATGTGGGTATGGCTCGATCCAACATGTATCATTGCTTTATTTAACCAGTGTCAACACAATAAGTTTGACTTCTGAATGATCCTTTCTTTTATTATACTAGTTTATCTTTGCCCAAGTAAGGAGTTTGAAACTAGCTTTTGGATCCACAAGGGTTTTTGTGAGATAAAAACGTCAAACACGGGGAGGCAAATATGCACGATGTCCTCTTTATGCAAGAAATTTTTTGAAATGGAGATTTGAAGATTAAATATGTTGAAGACAAACAAACTAGAGGTGGCTGTTCAGATCTTCTATCCTACCCTCTTTCCTTCTGCACGTGCAGTATTAACGTTGGTCCATTATGGTACTCCGTGTCTGTTAATTCATGCCTTTCTCAAATCTTATGTGGCCATGTAGGCGGTCATCAGTTAAAAATGACTGAAGGCTGGAATTACACTCCCTTCTTTCCCTTGAATGGAAGGTGTAGGACCCTTATCTTCCATGGTTTTGTGACTGAATTTTGAACTGGTGTCATTAACATATATCTTTTCAAACCTGATTTTGTTCCTTGTTGAGCAAATGTATGTACCATCTATATCTCACTCTAGATTCTTTTTCCACTTATTGATTCTAGCACGAGGTTTTTGGTTACTTAGCAGGCCTTTTACTAGCTTGCTTCTTGTTCCTCTTCAGTTCTCTCTTGCATTAGTGAATAAGCTCATCATTTAGCAAGCTAGTTGTTGCATTCTTGAGGTTTTTGGTAACTGCAGGCCTTTTAATAGCTTGCTTCTTGTTCCTCCTCAGTCTCTCTTGCATTAGTGAATAAGTTCATCTTTGAGCAAAGCTTATTTGTTGCATTCTTGAATATTGGTATTTTATGTAATTACTTTGACCTGGCCATTAAGTTGTTGATATTTTTTCATTAAAATGCAGAAATAGCTACAAAGTCTCCACTTGCTGCTATTGGAACAAAAGCTGTGTTGCTGAGAAGTAGGGATTTGACAGTGGAACAAGGCCTGGATTATGTTGCCACATGGAATTCTGGTGCCCTGTTATCAGATGACGTAAAAGAAGCAATTTCAGCACATAGCCAAAAGAGGAAGCCTAAATTTGCCAAACTGTAGTTTGGTAAATGATGGAATTTGAAATGGTGCGCAAATAAGACCATCTGTTGGTCGAGTGACGAGACTGAGAAGACACGGAATGATGCATAAGTGTCTGTCTGGCTTTATGAAAAGCTTTACGTAGAACCTCTATTATGCGCAAGGTCGACTTGGATATTTCTGTCTTGTGAAATTGTACTAGTTGGTTAGTCTGAGAAATGATATCATATGGAAAAATCACCCACGTGTTTTTACATACTGCCTACATCATTCTAATGTTGCAGCATATGTATTGTCATTATATGACTTAATTCACATCAAACTTATGTAAACTGACATCTCAACAACACCAATGTCCAGCTTTAAATAACGATCAAATGCACCTGCCTAGTGTGGCAAGATGTCTTATGTGGTTTACAAGAGAATTGTCCTTTCTTCTTTTGTCAATGATGTTAACATTTGGTCCGTCTATGAATTATGCTTGTTTTCTAATAATAAGTTATGTTGTTTCCAGATATACATCACAAATTCACAATACTGCGGAATCTTTCCGGTGAAATTGCGGTCTCTCTAGCCATCTAGACTAGACTTTAAAAACCAAAGTATTTGCTCCAAAACAGCAAAACAACAGAGCAATGAGGTTGCGTTTTAACTATATGTTACTTCATTTGATACTGTCATAAGAATGCAAAACAGGACAAGACAGGAAACCACCCATACAGATTTGGCGCAAAGGTGAGTCTCATCTTGGTAATAAAAATTATTCTTTTTTTTTTGGAATATTTTTTTTATTTTATTTGAAAGTTAATGTTTGACCATGAATATTTCAAATCAAATTTGAAGTCGTATTTAATTTTGGAAACAACTCATATCTTGTTTTACAATTCACTTTTAACGGTTGAAGTTGTTATTTTATTTTTTTATAAAACAAACTCCCATCATTTATATCAGTCACCAACCGACGATGAGAATTAACAATGTCGCTTAGTCTTCTCGGTAGAGCTGTCAAAATGGGCTGGCCCAACCCAACCCAATCCTAACGGGCTAGAGAGTTAAATGGGTTGGGATGGGCTGACCCTTTTAATTAAAGAGCCTATAAAATAGCAGCCCAATCCAGCCCTAAGTGAGCCACGGGTTGGGACGAGTTGGCCCTTCAACCAAAAAATGAACAATATTACTCTCTTAGAAAAAGTATCTAAGAGTATCGAACGTTCACATCTATAAGCACGACATCAATACATACAAATTTTCATCTATGAATCACACACTTCAGTATTACAAAAATACATTTATGAATCACACACTTCGGTGAATACTTACAAAAATACATAATAGTCAATGTAAGATTCAGTGGAAAAATGTTGATCATTCCTCCCACAAAAAACTAGCTAGTTTAAAAGACTTGATTTTTTATTTTTAAAAATATTTATTGATAAAAACTTAACAAATAAAACACTACTAAAAATATATATATAAAATATTTTTAAATATTCATAGCCCACGGGCTGGCCTCTGAGGCTTGCGGATTGAACTTACGAGGTTAGCGGACCAAATGAGGCTGGGCTAAAAAGCTTTGTTCCTAAATGGGCCAAAAAAATTAGGCCCAACCTCACTTAATTCAAGGGTTGGGTTGGGTTGGGCCGGCCTAGCGGGCCAAACCCATTTTGACAGCTCTACTTCTCGGGTAGTTGATCAGAAAATGCATGTTCGACGTGAAGAGATTCTTCACACACCATGAGAGAAATATCATAAGAATAGCTAGTTACAAGTGTTGATATTTTGTATTACTTTGTAAAAGTATTTAAAAATTGACTGGCTGTGGTACTTTTATATCAGTTACCAACTAGCAACGAGAATTAACAATGTCTTTTTGTCTTCTTGGCCCTACCGTTCTGCAAGTTTAACCTAAAGGTGTCTTTAGAGTGGAAAAAATAATTAAAAGGTGTACTTAGATTGGAAAAAATTATGTCACAAAGTTTTGGGGAGGCGTTTGCTTGCATCAAATTGTTTACGCTAGAAGTAGTACATTTAATTTATATGAGGTCAAAAGTATGCGTCTTAATTTAACCTTGTGTTTTTAGCCTGTTTACTAAGGTTCAAATATAGATTGAATAATGAAACAAGTAAGAAAGCTAGGATCCAAAAGAAGAGAGTAAGAAAGCTAGGAAATAATAAGTAATTAGATTTGGTAATTATGAGATGTTATGTGAGAGATAAATACAGAGCAAGAGTACAAATTTGAATGTTTTGGTGCGTAAAATGCATCGAATAGATAAAGTAAAGATACAGGGAACTTAATGCACAAGAAAACATAGAGTTGCCGCTATATTGCTAGAAATCAGAATACCTAGCTACAAATGATTGAAACAAATTATTTATAGTTTAGACACTAGCCAATAGAAACACTCCATTTGACTCCTATAGAACCGAATCCAACGATGGGAGGCCATGTGGAGATGCTATTAGTGATGAAAACTAGTATTCCTATCGTGTTTAGGTCTGTGAAAAATTTTATTATGTATGAGGCTCAAGTATGACGTGGCAGACAATACTTGTATGAGCCTCTACTTATATTGTGCCAAGTGGAAAAATGGGTCCCATTTCAGAAAATGGTCCAAATTCCATTTTCTCTCTCTCTTCTTTTCAATATTTTTTTCTCTTTCTTACTTATTTTATTTCTTTTTCTTTGGTTTTTCTTTTCCATGAAAAATAGTTTTATGAGGATCCAATCACTTTTTAACACATGGAATTGTGGGCCCAATTTGTCCTTTAAATCTGCTAAAGAAATCAATTGGAGGGAACGAGAAGACACTTTCCCTCCAAAATAAGGTATTTTGATCACATCTCACCAAACAAAAGATACAATATAACTAATCACTTTCTTTCTCAAAAAAAATATCAATTCTATACCAGAAACTCTCCATTCTACATGTAATGAATCTATCATCTTTTTTGTTTTCCTTTTCTTTTATAACAACACACTCTATAGTCTAAATGTGATTAATATATCAATTTTTTCAGTGCTCTTTCTTATTTTTGTTATTCGGATTTGTGCAATTACTTGTTTTGCCAATTTTTTCAAGGTATAAGAAAAAGGAAAAAGAAAAGTTACTTATCAGTGAATCTTGTTTTGATACATATACATCATCAACATAAATATTTTATCTTTATAGAGACAGTCAAATTGTGCCATCTATGCATAGCACTTTTTCCAGGTATTCTGTAAACATAGAAATATTATTTGTTAGAGAATAAAAATAAAATCAACAAAAAAAAAAAATACTTTTATTCAAAATCCTAACAAAATTAGTGATAGTTCATTACATAATTCAAATTATATCATAATATTTATAATATTACAAAAGGAAAACGTGTCAATACGTCTATACTAAAATATCTTTAATATTTTCTAATGCTATAATTTTTTGTACAGATTATATGTGTTTCAAATCAAGGATGGAGAATGTAGATGTTGATAAAGGAACTACCGACCAAGAAGGTAATATCTTACTTCTGTGAAATTTTCTTAATTCTAATAGAAATTCTTAATTAAATAAAATTAGCTTATGTTTTATTTATTCCTCGTATTTTGATACTTATCATCTAAAAACTGTTATTGTAGCTCACAACGTAAATGATCAAGAATATTCGACAAGAACTCATAATGTTTATAACATCAACAAAAATTTTATCTTTGAGATTGGTATGAAATTTGTCTCAGAAGAGGAATCATACAATGCATACAATTCATATGCTATAGCAAAAGGTTTTGGAATTCGAAAAGGTCCAAAGACTCATAACAGAAATAAAGAAATGACAAGGTGCTTGTTTTTTTGTTCTTGTCAAGGACAATCTGATAAGCTTTCTCCTTTTCAAGAAAGGAAGCGACAAAGATTAGAATATAGATGTGATTGTTTGGCTCGTATAAAGTTTAAAATTTCAAATGGCATATGGGAAGTCTGTGAATTTAGTGATGAACACAGTCATCCCATGATTGAAGGCAATTTAAGGCATTTCATACAGTCTGGTCGAAAGCTCACAAGTTCTACTAAAAATATTCTTGGTACTATGATTGATGCTGGAATTCGCACAAAAAAGGCGGTTCGATACCTTCAAAATGAAGCAGGTGGAATTGAAAATGCAGGATTTATTGAGCAAGATGCACATAACTTTGTACAAGCACATAAGAGAAACATGATAAGTAGTGGGGATGCTCAAACTTTGATAAATCATTTTAGGCATTTGCATTCAGAGGACTCAAACTTCTTTTATTCTTTTCAAGTTGATGAAGATGGTAGATTATGCAACTTCTTTTGGAGAGATAGTATATCCAGATTGCACTATGAGTGCTTTGGAGATGTAATGATTTTTGACACTACATACCGCACAAATAGATATAACATGATTTGTGCTCCATTTGTTGGTGTTAATAATCATTGGAAAAATGTTTTTTTTGGATGGCCTTCTTGTGTAATGAAACAACAGACTCTTTTGTTTGGTTGTTTCAAACATTTTTGAAGGGAATGGGAGGAAAAGCACCAAAAACAATTTTTACAGATCAAGCTCATGCCATGGCGGCTGCCATTAGACAAGTTTTTCCCAACACCTGTCATCGATTGTGTGAATGGCATATTGATAGAAATGCTCAAAAGAATATACCTCAACTTTATTGGAAACAGGGATTTCGAAACTATTTTGATACCCTCTTATGGAGATGCAAGTCAGAATCAGAATTTGAGGTGATATGGCAAAATATGATATGTGATTGGAACTGTGCAGATAATTCTTGGCTTCAAAAGCTATATGATTTAAGAAAGAAATGGTGTCCTGCATTTAGTCGTTCCATTTTCTCTGCGGACATTAAATCAACTCAAAGAAGTGAAAGCACAAATAGGGTCTTCACAGAAATGGCATGCAAGACAATGAGTATAACTGAATTTGTAAAGCATTATGAGCAACGGACAACTGAAATGCGTGACACCGAAGCAACTGAAGATTACAAATGTCGAGGAAAGCCAAAACTTTTCATAGAAGA
>JAJOOD010015797.1:0-21882 GCA_029582525.1 Solanum tacnaense | reverse complement strand
ACTTATCATCAGTTAATATATGTCAACAAAAAATGCATTAAAGAAAGGAGAAGCAATATACAAATCAAATGAAAATAGAAATGTAAGAACATTACTTACAGTTGTTGTAGAAGAATTTGTCGAAGGAGAAGCAAAGAACCCAGCAAATTGTTCTGGTATCAGCCCTTCTTTCATTATCATATACGCCTTAAAAGCATTCATCATTTGATTATGAGCATTCATCATTTGATTGTGGTTCTCTTGGCATTGGGACGAACATGAGCCTTCACTACTTGAAGCATTTGCACCACCAAAACGCGGTCTTGTTTAAAAACTTTATTGGGGACAACTCCTAATCCCAAACATCTAACCCTACTAGAGTGCTCTTTTCCTAAAACCTTACCAACAAGATCATTTGACGAAATTTGAGACTCATCCATGGTACTTTGGCTCAAAGTTAGCTCAATTTTTTCCTATACATACAAAATCAATGTCGCAAATAAACAAGCAGTAATATTGGAATCACCTTAGTAAAGACAGAAAGATAAAAACTACTTATATGTACACGTAATAAGAACATGAGTAGTTAGAGGTATGGGACCACAAGCCATCATAGTACAATTAAATAGCAAAGAATTGAGTCTATATAATCTCCATCAATTAATCAACTAGTCCACAACTATTGCCCTATCTTTTTTTTTTTATCTTGTTGAAATACAATTAGAATTCATGAAGAAACTTACACATATTTCTTTTGCAGCTTCATTAACATATACTCCATCTTTATTTTTATGAGTAGTAATATATATTTGTGCTCGTCCAGGTCGTTGTCCTGTTTCAGCCATCTACAGATAAAAAATCCAAATAAGAATAATTTACTACTCAAAAATGAATACATAATAAGTTAATTTACTAATCACCATTCCTGCCTTTCTCGTAGCATTCGCTTTGGAGCCCCCTGTGTGTGGAATTGTTTGTTTTATCCGATTTTCAGTATTTCTTCTACGCATTTCCTTATAAAAAATATACGAAACTTAATTAAAAAAATCAAATAGTTACATGATAATAAAGACTAGTAAAAATAGTAACATAAGTACCTTTGTTGAATCTTTATATTGGTAATCAACAAAAGAAATCCATTGATCTCGTGAAATTCCATCTAGCACATTATCAATAATCTCAACCTTACTTTTAAGTGGGTCTTCGACTAACTTCCACAAGTTGTTCTTATTTGCAGCCTACTTCTTTCCAATAGATTTATAAATATGTTGCCGCGCATTTGACTCTGTTGTCTTAAAGGAGAACTTGGGCTTCAAGAAAAAAAATATTAGTTAGCTTATCTATTGGTTGTAAATATAATATTGAAATTACCAATTATCTTTCTCACCAAAAAGTAAAATAGAGTAAGAGTCTAGTTGTAAGCTTATACCTTTATAATTTGATCGAAGACATGATTTAAGTATGACATAGGCACACTCGACCACTTCTCAAAGTTGATTGGAAATAAAGAGCAATCACATGCTAAAATTCCACAAAAGCCTGAAAGAAGGCTACGAGCCTCTCCAAATGGTTCATTCAGGTAATCAAAATTAACCACAATAAGTTCATCACCTGATAAATTAAGCACATCTGTTATTTTTACTTTGAGCCTTTTGACATTATTTTCTGAATCTGTAATAAAAACTAAGAAAAGTTGAAGCTGTAAGAGAAACAAATAATGGTTATTGAATATGCGCTGATACTCAAAATTATTTACCTATTGCTTCTACAGTCCAATATGACTGTGATTCACGCCCAATACGCTTTTTGAATGGAGCTTGAACTGTTGGAACTTGTTGTGACGAGTCTTGCTCTGTTGAAGCCGGATATGATGTCGAGTGAACTAAATGAGATGGTTGTGATGTAGGATAAGCTGTCGGAGCTAGTTGTGGCATAAGTTGATCCATCGTAGCTGAATGTGATGCCGAGTCAACTGATTGAGATGACTGTGATACAGGCTGAAATATTGGAGGCGCCTGCAATGTCGGCTGAAATAGTGGGACTAAATGTGTTGTGGCCAGAAATGATGTGGTTTGATGTGGTGGCAGACATGATGTTGATTGGAAAAATGAATGTGTTGATTCCGCACCTTGAGAATCAGATACTAATTGATCTGAGTTTTATTTTTTCTGTAAACGCTTGAACTTTGGCATGCTGGCAATTCAATATTTCAAATCCTGTAGCATGAATCAATTAATTTCATAAGAAGTTAAAAAAGATTCAGCCAAAAACAACAGCTTAAAACTTCATCTTAAGCCCTTGGAACTAAAAAAACAGCAACCAAAAATCTGCAGAAACAGCAGCTTAAAACTCACAAAATCAGCAACTAAAAATTGCTATAGAAGATAAATCACAGTAGAAACAACAACTTAAAACAAAAAAAATTCAGCACCTAAAAGCAACAAAATAGTAGCTAAAAACAGCAAAAATAGCAACAAAAAATCTGCAGAAACAGCAGCTTAAAACGCCAAAAAACAGCAACTAATAACCTGCAAATACTACATCTTAACCATAAAAAATAAGCACCTGAAACTAAAAAAACAGCAACCAAAAATCTGCAGAAACTGCAGCTTAAAACTCACAAAATCAGCAACTAATAACCTGCAAATACTCATCTTAACCATAAAAAATAAGCACCTGAAACTAAAAAACAGCTATAAAAAAATCTGCAGAAACAGCAGCTTAAAAGTTACAAAATCAGCAACTAATAATCTGCAAATACTACATCTTAACCATAAGAAATAAGCACTTGAAACTAAAAAAACAGCAACCAAAAATCTGCAGAAACAACAGCTTAAAACTCACAAAATCAGCAACTAAAAATTGAAAAAATAGTAGATAAATCACAGTAGAAACAACTTAAAACACAAAAATTCAGCACCTAAAAGCAACAAAATAGTAGCCAAAAACTGTAAACACTACAGTTTCAAACACAAAATAACTGCAGCTAAAAGTAGAAAAAACAGCTACTAAAATATTGCAGAAATTGTAGCGTCAAACACATAATATAAGAAACTAAAAAGAGAAGAGCCAACAACTAAAAACTTCTAAAAAAACAGCTCAAAATGCAAAATATTGTCCAAATCTTTGCTATTTCATTCATTCATATTCTCATCTATTGTAATTTGGATATTCTCGTAGTCATCATCAAAAAATTGTCCAAATTCTTGTTGTTGGTATGACTCATTCTCGTACAGATCCTCTTCATCAACCTCTCCCATTTCAAACAAATCTCTTGGTTTTAGATGTACAATGACACTCCATTCTTTATCAGTCTCATCATCAACATATTGGACCATATTTGCTTGTGATGCTTCAATATATGGATCATGATCCTTGCGATCACCAGTGTGAATCAATTTAGAAAAATTGACACAGTTAAACTTCCAAGCATCTGTTTTGTACCCTCTATTTCAAGTAGTATCAGCCCATAGACACTTGAAAAGAATAACTTTGAACCTGCCATAATAATTAAGCTCGATAATCTCTTCTAACTTTCCATAATATGGCAGGTCCGCTTGTCTTGCACACCTATCTACACTAGACACAATACAAGAAGTGTCAGAGATGAGAAAAACTCCACTATTTTGAATTTTTTATCCTTGTTCTCTAGATAAAGTTCGAAATTTGAATCCATTAATGTTATAAGTACTAAATCTTCTTGCAACTTGTGCAGGACCTTGTGCTAAAAACTTCATATCATCATAGATAGTTTCTGCGATATCTGGGTTCATAATCTAAACAAACATAATATATCTGTCAGAGATACTAAATTGACAAAAAGTACTTCTAGGTATAGTACTCTACAAACAACCAACACAAAAATGACTATATATAATGAACATTTAATTCTACAATGTTATCATTCCATCTAATATCAAACCATAAAAAATAACCGAGATAAATTTTCAACCCTATACATCAAAGTACATCAAAAAAATGAAAACTCATTTTCAATAGATCATATCACTTTCATCTAGATAAATCTTATTAGCTCAATTGATTGACTATCTAAACTTACATAATTTCAATCAGCCATAATCAAAACATAAGGAGATAAGGTAAAAGTTACAACTCATAAAAAATTTAAGTCAATATAAGTCAAAACAATGGTCTTAAGTTCTAAAACAATCAATAGATTAATGTACTGCAAAATCACAATCACAAGAAAAAATAAGAATGAAAATCTAATTAGTAGATGGAAAACCCATTTGTGAAAATAAGGGAACAAACATCTTCCACAAATGAGAACCCTTCTCAAGAACATACTGCTCCTTCACAGATTTTGAACCCATCTACGAAAATTCCAAATTCAAACGAGCACTAAATATAAATCTATCAAAATTCGAGATACCAATACCAAAATTTGAGATACCCATACAAAATTTGAGATACCCATATGAAAATTCGAGATACCCATATCAAAATTTGAGATACCCATATAAAAATTTGAGATTCTCATATCAAAATTCGATCAAACTCAAAAAATAGAAATTATTTTGTTGAAAGATAAACAAAAAGTTGTGTACCAGATTGTGTGGAGAAGCTATAAACAAGAACTCTTTGATTGTGAATTGCAAAAGAGAAATATTAAAAAGAGTAGTAAAAAGTCAAAACTTGTGAACTGAAAAGTGAGATAGGTTTTTGAGATATGAAAAATATTAACTAGAAAAATTGAGGGAAACCAAAAGAAAAGCGGGAATGTTGCTGGAGCTATTTTTTTTTGGGATCTGTGAAGGTTTTGAACCCCTGCTAAATATTTATATTTACGTCAGTTTAGAAAACCCCCATTCTTTAATATAATTTGCAGGGGTTGGAACTGACCTCCGTTTTTAAACTCCCGCTATTCAAGCATATTTTTGTAGTGTGTCCTAAAAAAAAGGAAATGAAATAAGGAAATAAACTTTTCTGGACGCGGCTTCAATCGACGATACTGACCTACAGACCGTGGACTGGCCTACGGTCCGTAGGTCCTTCAACTCATAGTTGCAATCGATGGACGTGCAGTATGGACCATGGGTCGATCCACGATCCGTGGGTCCTCTTCCGTGGCTCCACACTTAGAACTTTTCATCAGGTACTGGAATTTCAACTCTCAGTGATCATTGACGAACGTGCAGGACGGCATGTGGGTCGACCTACGGTCCGTCACTTATCTCCGTAGTTCCACACTTAGTCTGACTTCCCAGATGATCAATCCACGCCTACCCACAAACGGACCGTGACTGGACCTACGATCCGTAGGTCACTTCCGTGGGTGCCCACTTTAGTAGAATTTCAGTTGTATCTCTCTCGACCTTGTCCAATCCTATTTCCTGCAAATTTAGCACAATAAACATTAGTTCTAATACAAAATGGCCCTACACACACAACTCTTAAGTGAAATGTGTTAAAAATACCGTAAACTCACGGTATATCACTAATTCCAATCGTTTTGGTTTGAAACGAAACTCGAACCTATCAAGTGCAACAACTAGCTCATCATAGTCATCAATACCATCACTGTCAAAATTCATTATTACAGCAGCTAATGCATCAACACCTAACCTCTCTTAATTAAACACCTCAGATTCTTGCCCCACACTATGATTTACCACCGATACAGATTTAAGATCACTTTCATGCTTCATAGACCTACAGATGTTAAAAGTTACCTCCTCATTGTTTAATCGAAACTTTATCTGCCCTCTCTTCATGTCGACCAAGGCACGCCGAGTAGCAAGAAATGGTCTCCCTAAGATGATGGGAACCTCAAAATCAAGTATCACAAAGTCCGCCAGAAAAATGAATGACTCCACTTTCACAATGACATCTTGGAGCACTCCAATGGACCTCTTCACAGTTCTATCGGCATTCTGTAAATGCATCGTAGTCGGCTTTGGAGCTCCTAAACCCAACTTCTTATATAT
Organism: Solanum tacnaense; assembly: GCA_029582525.1. Lineage (NCBI taxonomy): Eukaryota > Viridiplantae > Streptophyta > Magnoliopsida > Solanales > Solanaceae > Solanum > Solanum tacnaense. The sequence goes on along the minus strand of JAJOOD010015797.1, from coordinate 15,955 downwards.
GGACAATGGCATCAAATTAATGTTGGCACCCTAATCATACAAAGCTTTCGCAAAGTGTAAAATCCCAATGGTACAAGGAATAGTAAACGCTCCAGGATCATCTTACTTTTGCACAAGTGACCTAGTAGCAATAGCACTACAATGTTGTAGCCTCTCTTCATTCTCAAAACTGATAGCCCTCTTTTTGGTCAACAAGTCTTTCATGAACTTTGAATACCCAGTCATCTGTTCCAAAGCTTCTATCAATAGGACATTTATGGACAGTTGCTTCAACATAGCTATGAACCTGCGATATTTTCCCTCTTCAGTCTTTTTCACCAATCTCTGTGGAAATGAAGGTGGAGTTCTAGGCATGGGAACAACTTTTTAGGTCACCTCAGCTTCCTTCTCGGTATCCACTTTTGGAGTTTCAGTAACCTTATTCTCATCCTCATTTTTTTCTATCGCTCTTTCAACCTCAGACGGCATAGGGGATCAATAGTCTGCTTTCCTCCGTGAGTAGTGACTGCCATACAATGCCCATCATTTTTAAGATTTTTGATGGTGTTGCTATGAAGTGTGCCAGGCTGGCATGGGTTCGCAGTAGCGAACAACAGACTAAACTACTGCTTAAGTTGCTTGATAGACACTGCATGTGCATCAACTTTCTGACCAATCCCTGATAAATCATTACGCATCTCCTTTACATTCTCATATGTCGCATCAAACCTCTTCATCATTTTCAGCATCATATCCTCAATGGGAGTCATACTAGTACCAGTATCTCTATTACCAAGGGGAACGTAAGGCCCAACCTTATCATTCTTGTTGCCATATTTGTTTCAGTTGTAATTGTTATCACGATTGTAGTTTCCATCCCAGACATAATTTCCATCACGGTAGATTTGACCTTGGTTTCCTTGACCTTGGCGCCAATTATCCTAGTTGGAACCTTGGGCGTTGGTTCGGAAACCCCCTCGTCTTAACATTGACCAAATTCGCATCCTCCTCATAGTAGTATTCCTCAACTGGGGGTGGGGGAGTTCTAGTTAGATAATTTACCGCATTCACCTTTTCTGCACTTCCAATCACATGGTTTAATACCAAGCCAATTTTTGTCCTCATTTGGGCCATCTCTTCACGAATGTCATCATTTGATTAATTTGGTGCAGTTTGTACATCGAACATGCTCCTACCAATATTTTCCTTTCTAGTGCTCCATGGCTTATTGTTTTGGGAAATCCTCTCAAGTTTTTCAGCAATGTCCTCAAAAGTGCACTCACCATATGATCCTCCAGCAATACTGTCCAACACAGCCTTTCCATTGTCATCCTGTCCTTGGTAGAAGTACTCCTTCGATGACTCATCATCTATGCGGTGATTCGAAATACTCCTCATGAATCCAGTGAACCTATCCCATGAACTGCTTACTGACTCTCTAGGTAGTGCCGCAAAGTTATTTAATTTATCCTTGTAATTTAACTTCTTGGACACCGGAAAATACCTCGCCATGAACACCTTATGCAATTGGTCCCATGTATAGATCGAATTGTATGATAGCTCAGAAAACCACACAACTGCATCACCAATCAACGACAATGGGAATACTCTCAAACCTATAATGTTCATATCCAATTCCGATCGTCCCACACTACTCTTACAGACACTAGTCGATTTAGCCATGTGAGTGTATGGATCCTTCGAAGCTAACCTCGCAAACAACCCTCTTGCTGTAAGCATCTGCATAAGACTGCTGGTCACCACAAATGTGTGTCCTGGAGGTAGAGGAGGGAGAACAATAGGCCCATCGGGTCCAACCGCATTGTAGTCAACCCTGTAGTTATCACGAACCCTTGGTGTTGGTGGATTCTGCACCCTTTCTGCATTTTCGATTAGATGACCACCGTGAACCTGAGCGGGCACATTAACAACTCCAAGAGGTTGTAAACCAGCTTCCTCACCATTACTCTCTCCGATAGGATCATTCTGCACCCCAAGATTTGCGCCTCTTCCAACCATTCTTCTCAAACTTTTCCTTAATTCCGGATCGTAGGGCGACATGGGATTTCCTTGACTCCGTGTACTTGGCATACACTAGAGTTGAGACCTGTAGAAAACAAAAATAAAACAAAAATGTAAAATGAGGAAATACTTGACTAAAGTTCAATATGTAGTTAAACTTAATCTAAAAGTCGTATTTCCCGGTAGCGGCGCCAAAATTTGATACACCCAAATTACAGTTCCAAAAAGAAGTATAAGCAGTCATTTCCAAAAAAGAACCCAACTTGTAGGTTGGGGTCGATCCCACGAGGAATATGGTTTAGATTTAAACTTAACTCACAATTATCTCATTTTAGTCAAACTATTTCCGAGAAAAGTAACCAAAGGGGGGGTTTTGTAACTAAAGTAACAGTTGGTTGATTTATGTTAATAAGTAACAAGTAAGCAAGATTCACAGTTTTGAGATAAATATAGTATAGCTTACATAAATCGCATAGTGTAAAGAGTAGATTACATTCTATCCCTACTCTTTTTCTAATTATAATAATCCCTTAAAATTTGTACTTTCTGGATACATAAGTCACCATGCAGATACATTAATTCTGATACAATAAGAGTCTTTCTATTGCGCTAAAAAGGGAACAACATCTTTTCTGTTGCGCTTAAAAAGAAAAAGAAACGTAAAATTAAATATCAAATCCATAAATCATGCAACGCGCTGCACAATGTATCATAAAAATTGCTAAGAGTTAAAAAAAATAAAATCATAATACATAATAAAGTAGTCAACATTGTCATTGTTATGTATCATATACTTATTGATGGAACTAATACATAGAGTTCTAATTATAGAACATAATGATTTATATATCAAGATTATTATTGGATAACATATACATATACATTACCTTCTAAGTTGGATAAGACTGAACAAACATTAAAGATTGTAGATACATAACACACAATTGATTTAGTACTTTCTATATAACCTTTTAAATTTGATAGGATTGAAGATACATTGTAGAACTTGATACATATAAATGATACATTAGGTAGTGTTTACGTATCAAGTACATTTATATTGAGCAGGATAAACACTACTCAAAGATTCAACAACATTGGGGGTTATGTATCAATACCTTAAATGTGAACATGATACATTGTATAAAACAAATGTTATTGTAGCCGTGATGTATCCGAGTAGTGATAACACTAACAAAGTCTAATTTATAAATCAAAATGATTGAGATACATTGAAAATCTATAAGTTTGGTAGTGATGTTCGTGCAGATCCAACTTTTCCCTCATTTTTTGGGCATTTTTACAACAATAGATTTAGCACTCGAGCATGCATCCTTTTTTTACTTTTCCGCTCTTAAATTTATCATGATTAATGAGTCATTTCGTTGTATATATCTATTTTCATGAAAGTTTTCATCATCAGAATCCATATGTATCAGAAAATTGTAGATGAAAAAGCTAAAAAGATTTTTTAAAAACGATTATTCAAGAACGGGAAAGAAAAAAATGATGAAGAAATAGTTCAACTTTTTTAGGAACTAGAAATCGATGAACTGGAGAGAGAATATATTTGAAATTCACAAATGGAGTGACAAAGGCAACTGCTGATCTATGAGAGTGATTTCAAGGGTGAAAATAGGAACAAAAATCGTTGGGTTAGAGGCGATGAGTTATGTATCTAAAAAAAGAGAGAAGGAAAGGAAAATAGGGATTTTTGTAATATTTTGAAATGGTAGGGAATTTTAGAGAATATGGAAAGAAAGATTGTGTAGTTAGGTAATTTTTCCATAAATATAAGATGAAAACTAGGGTATATGTGTTCTCCACAAGCTCTTAACGCAGTATTCCTAATAATAGTACTTCTATCCTAGTGTTTGACATGCAATGCCGATAAGTTATGTATCCCTAAGTGATTGGTAATCTAAGTAGTAACTTTCACTCAAGACTTGGTAAATCTATGGGTGTGTACTTTACTAACTCTTACCTTTACCCAGACTAGTCCTAGAGTCAATTGAGTTGGGTATTCACCCTCACGTCAACTGATTAAAGTCAGAATATTAGATAGCAACAAATTCTTAACTAAATCTTTGTTGTTTAATCTTTTTTTTATTCATTACCCCCTTGGTAAGGCAAGTAGGAACGAGACGAGTTCTAACGTTGTGCACTGCTAGATTGACTTTTAAACGAAAAGATTAACAATACATACATAAACACTATTCAAGAATTACTTAGTTATTAGTCATACGTTGTTAATTGCTCATGGTTCCCGCAACCCTAGTTGTAGATTTAGCTACTCATGCTTGAAGATTCACAATTCATATTAGGGTTAAAAGAAATCATGAACTTACAATTAGAATACATGAAAACCAAAATCTTGAATTGAAATTCAAAGTGCAAATTGCATAAAATTAACTTCCGAAATTAAATTGCTAAGAATTTGCAAAATAATCCCAAAAGACCAAAACAAAAGTCTACAATATTGTCTAACTCCCCAAAACGAAATAACACTTAGTATTTATAGAAACTAAATCCTAAACAAAGCAGGAAAACAAAATAAGGAAAATTGGGTCAGACACGATTTTTGATCGACCACCAGACCTAAGGACCGTGCATCAGCCTACGGTCCATTGGTCACCTCCGTGGTTCAGCACTTAGAAAATATTTTCACGACCTTCAACGATGGTCCCACCTATGGTCCGTGGATTGGACTACGGTCCGTCCTGTCTTCTGTGGTGCAGGTACTAGAACTTCAATTCTCTGAATCAAACGACGACCATCAATCTATGGTCTGACATTCACTCTACGGGGCGTCGTTTGCCTCCGTAGTTCCACACTTGGTCAGACTTCCTTGAAATCACACCCACGAACCATCACCTACAGACTGTCATTGGACCTACGGTCCGTGGTTTGGCTCTGTCGACTACTTCTGCTGTCACTTCAGTTCTTTTTCATCTCAACCGCTTCCGAACCAATTTCCTGCAAAAGAATACATAAAAACATTATATCTAATAACAAAATAGTCCAAGACACACACAAATTCTAAACGAAATGCATCAAAAATACTGTAAACTCACGGTATATCAATAGTTAGAAAACCACATCATATAATCATAGTCTAGAAATTATGGGTCATGCATGGGTTCATGGGGATGCAACTTTAAAACACATTCAATTACTTCAATTCATGCATAAAAAGACATAAATTAATCAATTGGATCATAATTAAAAGGAACCCATGTTAATTGAATAAAACTCTAATTTGATTAGGGAATCTCACTTTACAAAATTGGAGAATTTAGAAACCCTATGGAGGAAAGAGCTCCATAGGTGAATACTATCATACCTTGGAGTTCAAATCCCAAAAGCTATGGTGGAAATTGATACATGAATGGAACCTAACTCTTCTCTTCTTCCTTAGAGAGAGAAATATTTGGGGAAGAACTTTTATCAACTTTGAGAAATTAGGAGAATGAGTCTAATTAGGTAGTTTGGGGATAAAATTTTTATATAGGGCCTGGGGTAGAGGGTAAAATGACATAGTATTGGGTTAGAATAATTAGGAAAATACCCAAAAGCTCCTTTAAAAATAACTGTAGGCCACCATCGACGATGGGACCTACGGTCCTAGTCAACCGTTGGTGGGGTTCAGGACTTGTTTCTGGACCCTCGAATGATGGGACCCATGTATGGTTAGTTTGTCAACCTACTGTCCATACATGACCACCGTAAGTCCAACTTTGGCCCTCAAAATTTCACTAAGTCCAGGACTCACCTAAGAGACCTACTACGACTCGTACATTGAACGACATACCATCCTGGTGAACCATAAATAGGGTACTGGAACTTGAAATTTGAAAATCATTTGACTTGCCACCTATGGTTCCCACCTATGACCCATAAGTGAACCTACGGTCCGTTGATGGGTCCACCGGTACGTACATCAGTTCTAGAAAAACTAGCATCTTCCTTCTTTTCAAATCTGAGGTTTTACATTATAACACCTTGGTAATGTTTGCATATCATCATTATATCCATGACCTATGCTTATATACTTTAGATAGATTCACCTCTATGCTCAGTTCCCTAAATAAGAGGTGAAAACTTTAGCCCATTGATCTCAATCTTACTCCATAAAGTTATGAATATCAACCTCATGATATGAATCTATTCATATATGCACTCATGTCTCATAGTATGCTTAGTCTCGCGAAGTCATTACTTGCCCTCAATGGATAAAAATATAATGTTAAGTCATGCATATTCTTAAATCAGATTTCTTGACTGAATTGAGCTTATGATCTTTTGCCCTAAGCTCTTTCAGTGATCCTTTTAAGTTTTGATAGTGACTTGATAATACTAGTTGAGTAATGATAGATAGAAGAGGGTTGATTTTATGTATTGTGATAGTGATGGTGTATTTATTCCATCTAAGGTTATAAATGTGGAGGAAGAATAAGATGAGATTTTACTGTAAGTAATAGTTAGATGAGAGTAATTAGTCGATTTCCTGGTAGTAAGTCGTAGCATTTTAGTTGGTAGAGATGATGAGAGATGAAGGAATTCTTAAAAGGTTTGGTTAGTAGGAGTCCATGAAGTGGTTATAGTACTAGACTTGAATGTGGTGTTGATAACAAGAGTATGAATGCATGATGCATTAGGTGCTTTTTGATTAGGACTTGAGGTTTGTTGAATGTGATGGTAAGGAGTAGTATTCTTGGGATGAGATTCTCTATAGAGGTATAGAACCTGGATCTTGTGATTTAGATTAGTATTGTCACCTCATGTTTAGCACCTTGTGATTCAGAGTTAGGCCTGAACACAGTAAGAGCAGGCAATTTGACTTAGACCTTCGTAAGAGTAGCCATATACACTTGTAGAAGCTACGGGTTGAAACTAATGAGGTGTGGTATTAATAAATGAGGGCATGGTTTAGATCTGTTGCTACCAGTCATATTGCTTAAGCCATAGTAGTCATATTCTTTCTTTTTGCCCAGATACCCTTGTTCATGTCAAATAACTTTAGATAGAGCGTGACTATGTTCAAACCCATATCGTTCATGACTTATGTGCTATAGACAATTCCAAACTTTTAGTATGAATCAGTTCTGCCTATGTTAGTAGGCAAGTTCAAAATCAAAAAGATAGTAAGAGTAACTCATTTCCCTTCCATTCTTAGTTCAATCGACATTCAAGGACACATGATCCCAATGGATGGGATATTGTAACACCCCAAAACTTTCTAAGCTACAACCCGAATAATTTTGTAACACCTCATAACTCTACTCTTAAAATATAAATCATTTGTCATAAATATATGAGCTTAAGCCGGGTGATTTCCTACTTCTTATGTGTTTTAAGGTCATTTGACAAGTGTATCAAAAGTGATCTAGGGCCATAAGGGACCTCAAACACCAAGTCAAGTTCAAAGCAATCCTATCAGCTAAGTTCTCGTATGAGTTCATATAAAGGTCAATTTCAAATAATTATATATCTCAGCTTATAAAGATTTAGGTGGCCTATAACCTATCAAATTAAAGGTCAATGTGTCTTCTTTCCAACGCTACCAAGTTTTCCTTATTTGGAGATTGAAGTAAAGAGTTATCATCTTTTACTAGAACATGTCCAGGCTAGGAAATTCGGTGAGAACACCTACCCATTTGGCGACTCTCTAAATGGGTTGGTGAATCACCGAACTAGCTTGGTGAATCACCGAACTAGCTTGCCAAATCATCCTGAAAACCTCAAGTCTCTATCTATTTTGGGGATCTAAAACCCTATTTGGCGAACCGCCGACTATTTTGGTAAGGAGACCTTCAAATCGGTGATTAGGCCGACACGATTCATTAAAAGATCACTTTCTTGGATTTTTATGGTCTTTGTACATTCCTAGAAGGGTATTCTTGACCTTTTACCCTCAATTAACTTTCATAAGTCCATCTTATAACTTAATATCATCATTATACGTATGGAAACTCAAAAATCTCTAATTCTCCTTCTTCCAAAGATCAGAAAAGGATTTCTCCAATTACTCAAGATATAAAGGCTCCAAGTTCAAGATTCTCTTCAAGATACCTAAGGTTTTCAATCCAAGACTCTTCTCTATACTTCATCTTCCAAGATTTTCTTCAAGTTTCTCTAAGAATATTGTTTTCCAGGTATGTAAGGCTAATCATACTGTTGGGTCAGTTCGTCCTCACACTATAAATCTCAACTCAGTCAGTAAGAGTTTAGTACAATGTTTTACCCACAGATTCCACAAAATTCTAAATAAGAATTGAGTTCCTTATTCCGTATCTTGAGTTCTTATTTATGAGATTTTGATACTTTATGCATTGAGATTATTGGGTTTTTGTTCATGCTTTTATTTCACATTAACCTTAGTTGATAATATTTTGTTTAATGCCTTTGTTCAATTATTTTTCCTTAAATTGATTTTGGAATTTCAAAGTGAGTCTAAGTAAAATTTAGAACATTATTTTTAGAAGAGTTTTAAGGATAATACCCTCTTTAAGGCTAATAAAATTTCTCTTTAACTGATTGAAATGCTTCTAAAAAAACTCTTTATACTTTTCGTAAATCAATAATTTATATATTATTTTTACATTGAGAAAGAAAATATTGATTTACGAAAAGTATAAAGAGTTTTTTTAGAAGCATTTCAGTCAGTTAAAGAGAAATTTTATTAGCGTTAAAGAGGGTATTATTTTCACATTGAAAATAGAGTACTATTTTCAAAAAGGTATAAAGAGTTCTTTTTCAAAGTTTTCAAAAAAATTGAGTATAGAGCAGTTACCTCTTAAAGAGGCCCTTTTGAGAACTTATCTCAACCCAGAGAGTATTTTTACTTGAGAATTTCAGTTATATATTTTGGGAGTAGCATTGAGAACTGATATGGGGAGAGTTCAGACAACTCACAACCCCCGTAAACGACGTAACCAACATGAGATAAGATCGCACCAACTTTTAGGGGACTCCACACTACCTTTGAGAAGACCTTTCAGATGGTTCCATGAGTTAAGTTTGTTCTATACCTCGGTAAGGTATAAGACAGTTCTAACAGCGTGGGTGAGACATTGTATCATCACGAGGCTCATTGTGATGGTTGTCGGTTAGAGAAACTCTCAGTAAAGTAAAGTAAATTATATATATATATATATATATATATGTTAGTTCAGTAATTGTTATTATTGGATCCTTATAGTAAGAGCTTAAATGTTTTTTCATCATGATTTATACTATATTTCAGTGAAGTTACTTTCAGTCCTTTCAGTTTAGTTATTGTTTCATTCAACTATATGACATACTTGTACGTTTGATGTATTAATGTCATTCGACTTGCATTGTTTTTATGATACATATTCAGGTACTTATGATCATCAATAGGATTTCCGTTGAGAACACTTCATTCATTCATTAGCTTTTGAGTGATGCGTCCTTGCTTCTTGAAGACTCTAGTCGTACGATTTGTTAGTAGTATCATGTTGAGGTGTCATGAGTATTGTCCTGACACCTATTTTTAGATAGTAGATTCTTCATAGATAGAATGTCTTGGTCAGTCTTGCAGCATTCAGTTTCTGATGTTTTATTTAAAAAAATTGTTTAATACTAGTATCTTTAGATAGTTTAGAGATTTAATAAACTATTTTTAAATGATTCTTCAATTTTGATGTTCTTGTATGCTTGAGTTAGTCTTCCGCTTAGTAGTCAGCCAGGATAAAGTTCACTCGGGGACCAACAATGATTCTCGAGTGCTAGCCACGTCCAGGGAGTAGGCTCGGAGTGTGACACAAGTCAACCAAGAGGTTCTACAAAACATGTAATGTTTATGGTAATGAACTTAGTTTTTATTTTACATATTAATCAATATTTTCTTCACTTAAACTTTTATAAAAGTACTTATGCTATAGGCTAATGTTACTATTGTTTTTCGTGCCACTGGAAGGGGAAGAGGAACTTGTGTTGCTGCTAATGTTCCTGATGCCATTGGAAGGGGAAGAGGGGTTGGTGTTGTTGCTAATGTTCCTGGTTCAACTGGAAGGGGAAGATGTTCTAATATTATTGTTGTTGTTCCTGGTGTCACTAGAAGGGGAAAAGAGACACCTTTAAAAGGCCAAGAATGATTGGAATGGAAATACTACATACACAAAGTGGTTTTACAACCCACCATGTAAGTTCTCTTGATTATTTTATATGCTTTTCAATTTAAAATTATCAAACATCTTAGACTATATTTCTGTGAATATAGCCTGAAATGCCTATGAACTCCTCTATAGTGACTGAAAACCTTGGGCATCATAAACCAAGATCAGCTTTGAAATGAAAAGGAAAGGTTGTTGTAACTCAACATGGTCTTCAAGAGATGAGAGAAAATAAGAGAATGAGAACAAGGTCCAATACTGCTGAAATGAATCATTTGATCCAAACAAGCTCATCAACTTTCCAGAAAATAAATAGGAGAATGATTTTGCTATTTTGTCTGTTTTGAAACAATTATGCAGTTATGACTACATTGATTTGATCTATATTTTTGAAACAATTATGCAGTTGTGAATGCATTATTTTTTATTTATGTTTGTTTTTGAAACAATTATGCAATTGTGACTGTAATTTAGTGTTTATATTATGCAGTTGTAAACTTTGACTCTTTAGTTATGATGGTTACAACTTTTGATTTCTAGTGTCAGTATCATACAATTAAGACTATTTTTATTTCATGTCTATATCTAAAATAAAAGAAGAAATCTCACAAAATGAAATGCCTAACTAAGCAAATTACATTAGATTAAGAGACTAAGACGAAGTCAAAGTTCATTACAAAAGAGGCTACACCTAATTGATTACAACACAAATGATGTTACACCTACATTGATCTTACTACATCAAGAGCCAAAGGTAACTTCATTGAACCTTTATTCAAATATATTCCTAGACCAATAGTTTATAGCTATAACTACAACACAACAACAAACCACAACAAAGAAGAGTACATTCTCCCAATTTGTTTTCCACTTCTTCTTCCTTTCTTTCATCTTAACAACCTCTTCTTGAAATATTTTCAATTTCATACATGGACAATTATCATCTTGTTTGAAATTTCTAGGCTTGTCAACTTCTTCAGAAGCCTGAATCAATTTCTTAAATTCAGTGGCTTATGTTTGAGAGGATTCCCCTAAATTCTCAAGCTCACCCAATTTCTCAATTAGTTTAAGAATAATATTTTTTACCTTGGATCAATATTTTCTTTATCCCTCCAACACCAAAAGTGGAAAGATCTAGAACCTATCAGTAATGAAAAATTATGAAGGAATTAGTGCTTAATCAAAATTCTCAATCGGCTAAATAAATGTGAGAAATCTGTTCTTTACCCTATAATAACGACATGACCAATATCTTCTTCCAGGGTTACTTGAAGTGCAAGATGTTTTAAAAAATGCACAACAAATCCATGATTACAATAAACTTTTTCCTTCGTAGTATAATCATACTCTTCCATACAAAGGTTGGTCAAGTTAATGGATCTTATTGTTTGAATTTTAACTTTTCTCGGAGCAAAATTTTTCCTTCAAAGATTCAACTTTTATGGTTGAAGAGCTAAGATTTGAGACGAATCAAGTCAATGATAAGAAATTAGGTCGCAATATTGGGATGATTGAGGTGGTGATGGAGAAAAGAAAATTAGGGTTCTTTGAAGATGATATATTGGGTTGGATATTACCGTTTAAGTGACAAAATGGATTTAATATAATTTTTAAAAATACGTTAAAAGGTAAAATTAGATGATTAACGAGTCCAACAGAATTGTTTCAACAAGTGTGTTAGGCTGGTGATGGGAGGGTTGAAAAAATTCACTTGAAAGATGTTAAGGGGGGGTATTTAAACACTTATGTACTTTAAGTGCTAAAGTAAGTTTTGCTGCCAAGCTCAGGGGGATTTGATGTATTTTCTCAAAAATAAAAGTCAACTATCAATTAAATTATCATGAACAAATCAAAGTAGCAAAAAATTTACAATTCAGATAGTTAACTTCAAATATCAATTTTCAGGATGAACCCAAACGTATTTTTGTTGGTCTATGTCATGAAAAAGAACCCGTCTTCTTCCTTGTCTTTCTCGAGCAGTAGTTGGTGGCACAATGATCTTGACAATGACAAATATGGCCTTTTAAGCACAATAAGTGTTACATGGTAAGACACATCATCACTTAACAAGATTTTAATTTTTTAAGTGTCTTATAGTTTGATTTTGTCCCCGTTTTATTTTTCATTCCACCAAAAAACTGTTTTAGAAATATCAAACCGAATTAGTTTGGTTCATTATTTGGTGTGCACTTTTTCAAAATGGAAGAACTGAATCGAAGTTGGATAAAATCGAACTGAATGTCCACCCCTACCTGACAACATGGCTATTTAAGCAACAATATGCTACTCCAAGAGACCAACAAGAGGCAACACCATTTAAGTTATCTCTGACATGACAAAAGATTATATGTTCATCTATCTCAGTTGGTTTAAGACTCATGTCGTCTTGTAAAATTAAAGCAATAAGACTAGAATACTAAAGATAAAAGTAATAAAAATAGAGAGACAAAAGAGGATAGCGTTCTAATTCTTCTAAAAAATATTTTCAAAGGTTTCTCAAGAGTACATAATACGAGTTATTATGCCTCTATTTATAGTATTCATAGAGGCATATAAAAAGTTGTCAATAAAATTGGTGTTAATTATTGAGTTAATAGAGATGGTTATAGATGTTTAAGGTTACAAGAATAATAATGGAGGTTATCTTCATAATTGAGGAAAGTAATGAAAATAAGCAATGTGAGTTCATAACATTTGTGTAGTGGATATCTAATGTAAATACTCCCTCTATTCACTTTTACTTGTCACAGTTTTACTTGGCACACCCATTAAGAAAATAATTATTGATATATGTATTCTACCAAACTATACCCTATTAAATGATGTCTTGAAAACTAATTTGAAAAATAAGTATTTAATATTGAGGGTAAAACTTGGAATAAAATTATTGTCTTTTCTTGATATGTCAAAAGTGACAAGTAAAAATAAAAATCTATTTTAGGAATAGGTGATAGTAAAAGTGAATGGAGGGAGTATATTTTACAACAGGTAGAAAGTAAAAAATAAATAAATAAATTTTTCTTCATTTTATAAACTGGACAAGTAAAGTAAAATAAATATTTTTAGCATGGGGTCAAATAATTAGTAATTAGTTATTGTATCTGTTATTGATTTCATAAATTGGACAAGTTGTCCACTAAAATTCTAAAAAAAGTTTTTCATCTTTACTTGTAAATTTTAATATATCAAAAAAAGATAATTATTTTATTTCATGTTTTGGGCTTAACACTAATTATTTATTCTTGAATAATTTTTCAAAATCTAACAAGTACTAAATATCAATTAACATGAATATTATAATAAAATACTCATATCTGTCACTCCCTGAGGCTACCCCCATGAACACGAGACCTAGGATCACTAATGACCCCAAGCTAACCCTGAATCTGGCATATCATGAACATACTGAAAATAGCTAAGTAAAATGAACTAAGCGGAAGCTAAATCAATAATTCTTTGAAGAGGAACAAGTCCAACTAGTCTGAATAATCATAATAAAACGTAACATGAGTTTAATGGTAACTGAAAGGACCACTTAACAAGTCAAGCTCAATCTATTAATATGTCTGAAAGATCATTATGTGCTAAAATTTATGGTTGTTTGAAGTTGATCCAAACCTTAAAAAAACTTACGGATGACTTGAATGAATTTCTCTTCAGTTCTTTTTGAAACTCGAGGTGCTATATCTAGTGACCTTGACACCTAAGAAAATTTAAATTCCTCGGTAGAATCTTACTCACAACGAAGAGTGGTTCGAGTCTTAGCTCAAAAATTTTCAAGGTGTTACAATACAGCGTCTCGCTCATGCTGCCAGAACTGTTTTATATCTTGTCGGGGTATAAAACACCTCAACTAAGTGGATCCACTAAGAAATAAGGATTCATCTAAAAAGTGTGATCCTTTACCCATGTTGGCATACATGGTTTTTGAGGATTTTGAGTTGTCTGAACTCATCCCCATATCGGTGCTCAATACTACTCCCAATAATATATATATATATATATATATATATACTGATGCTCAAATGTTTAAAACATACCCTTTCTCTGTTTTGAGGTAATTACTCAAAATAACCTCTTAAAAGTGGTAAGTGCTCTGAAATATCTATGAACTCATTAAATCATTTAGAAATCAAAGTTTTTCTTTTCTCAATGTTAAAACTTATACCTTTGGGAATACTTAATTCCCTTATACTCTTACTCAATTCATATTTGAAAACTCTTTCTCAAAACTATATTAAAAATCATATTGTGATCTTATCATTGATGACTCGGGAACTCATACTGCATAAACATTCTAAAAAGTATAACTCAAAATAGGGTTCATGCTGAAATATAGACATGAACGAATCAATTCAAGGATCTCAATAACAATATAGAAAACTCAATACTCAGAACTCAAGAATTCAGAACTCAGCGATACTACTCATCTCAAGAATACTCAATTCATAGAGTTCATGCTGAAATATAGACATGAAAGAATCCCCTCAAGAGTCTCTATACACAATATACAACCATTTAGTAATTAGGAATAGGAATTCAAAATTCAGGAACTCAAGATCAATTCATCTCAATAATACTCAAATCTAAGGATAGAACCCTAGATTACTCTTTTACTGATTTGAAAGTAGATGTAAGGCGTGAAAGAACTAGTACAACACTATCCAGAGAGACTGCACTCAAACGGGCATAACTTCTTCATTTGAACTCAGATTTTAGCAAACTTGGCGGCGTTGGAAAGAGGACTCAAAGGTCTTCGATTTGATACCTCATGGGTCACCCAACTCTTTATGTGCTAAAATTTATGTTCGTTTGAGGTTGACCCAAAACATAAACTAAAGGGTGACTTGAACGAATTTCTCTTTAGTTCTTTTTGAAACTCGAGGTGTTACATCTAGTAACCTGAACACCTAAGAAAATTTAAAATTACTCGGTAAAATCTTATTCACAGACTAAGAATGATTCGAGTCTTAACTTTAAATTTTTCGGGTGTTACATATATAATTATTAAAATAAGGTAAATATAAAAAAAAATTCATATATTGTAGAAGTATTCATTGTTGTAAATAATATTTAGAATTGTTAACGGTAATATTATTCCTATATATAATAAATAATTGGTAAGTAGGTGTATTTAGAAAAATTATTTCAGTGAATGAGAAAAAGTTAAGTAGATATATATACTGATTTTGGTTTATTGTGTATCAATTATTATTTTTACTGGTTTTGGGCTATTTTAGATAATATAGTGAAAAATATAAAATATTACTTTTCATAAATAATGTAATTAGTAATGATGTATTTAGAGACTCGTAAAATTTCTAATACAAGTTAAACAAAGTTGATGTAATACTATTAAGGGCAAATCACATAAATATGCAATATTAAAAAAATATTTACCATCTATGGCAATATAATTTTTCTAACTTAATATAACAATTTTTTGGATTAAAAAATTATACCGCTTCGCCTCTTTCTCTGTCCTTTTTCTCTTCCTCATCTTCTTCTTTTTATTTTTCTTCTTTTCGTCTCTTTCTGTGTTATTCTCTCTCTTCCTCCTCTTCTTTTTTTATTCTTCTTCTTCTTTTAAAATTTTCATTTAAATAATTATTCTCAAATCAATTTTTATCCAAAAACACGACGAGAAGAGAAATAAAAATAATTTTTTTTTACAATATCATATTCTCAAACAAAAATTTCAAATCTCTAAAATTACAGCAACAAGAATTCACCATTGATGGTCACTATAAAGCTTCAAATTTTGAATTCATTTTATGAATCTTACGAACTCGTGATTAGTTTGGATAGGTTGATCC
>JAJOOD010015796.1:0-21239 GCA_029582525.1 Solanum tacnaense | reverse complement strand
TCCAGAGTCAGTGGTGAGCCTCCTTGCTTTCCGGAGGACTCGGTTCTTTTGTATTCCTAGTTTTGGTTTTAATTAGGATGTTGTGGGGTCTGTCCCAACATCCATCTCAGTATTGTAGAGGCTTCATAGACAGTCAGTCAGTTAGTATTGAGTCTCTCACCTATGTATATATGTAAATATTCTATTTTGAGACTCGAGTTGCCTTTTGGCATGTTTTGCATCAGTTGGTTGTTTTATAACCTTTCATTGCATTGAGTTGTGCTGTTGAGTTAAGTTTCCGCTGAGTTAAGAAAGCCAAGACAAGGGTTCGCTTGGGGCCAACAATGGTCTCCGAGTGCCGGTCCCGCCCAGGATATAGGCTTGGGGCGTGACATTAGCCCATTCACTCTCTCGAGCTGAATGTATGGGAGAAGGACTAGGAATCACTCTCTCGAGCTGAACCCATGTCGACCCAATACCACCGGTTATCAATTTAGTAGTCTTAGTTTTACGACCTCTCTCTTGAGCAAGCCAAAAGCACTAAGATAAAATCGTATTTTCAACTACAATCCCATTAAGTTCATACACAACTACTAAATGAAATCACATTTAAACAACAAATAAACCATCAACAAGCAAGACCCAACAGATAATTTAACCCATATTCACAAAATCACACCCCAAGAATTTGGGTTTTAGCTAGACATGTAAAAGAGGAAGAAAATGATACCAAATCGAAGTAACTTCAACTGGGTATGATTTATTTTCACTTCAAACGATTCTAGGATGAAGATTCTTCAAGACCCACACCCAATTTCTTGGAGATGAGAACCTTCAAATCTTCAAAGCTCAAGAACAAAGTCTCCAAAATGTAAAAATTGTTTTATTCTAAAACTTGATTTTAAAACAGCTTGATACTAAACTAAAGGTTTTAAATGGGTATTTGTAGTTGTCAAAAAGTGTGCTGCGAAGAGTCACTCGGCGCAGTTAGTCGGGATCGCCGATGCACTCGGCGATCCGCCTTTTGGTCTGCTTCATCGCCTTTCAACTCTTGCCTTCAACATCTTCGCATTCTGGATCATTGTGCGGTATAGTATTGCTTTGCGAAACTGCTCGGTGACACGTCGACTGCTCCATTTCATCGCCAACTTGATCTTTCCCTTCAGGGCTCAGCACACTAGAACAAAATGAGAGATTGTAGGCCTTTCGACGACTCGCCTAATGGATTAGGCGGTCGTAAAACCGTCTTTTCTTCCTTCTTTCAGCCACTTTGTTCCTGTTTTTGCTCGATAGCGTCCATGCTTTGTCTCTCAATTCAAATACCTGAAAGTTAAGGGTTTACATCAGATATTGAGACAAAATATGCATTTGAGGACACTAATACTATAAAAAACAAGCCTTAAATGAGTCCAAATCGTGGACTCATCAGTAGTGAGGTACAACTTTGTAAAGAGGATAAGCTTTCTCCACAGGCAATCAACAAGTGCAGGAAAGGGAAGAGTAAAAATGATAAAGTTGATAAAGGGGAAATTTCATCTAAACCAATGAGGGTACAGGTTAAAAGGGTGGCTAAATCTGTTAGTAAATGATACAAAAAGTTTTATTTTGGAATATAAGGTCTGTGAGAACTAAAAATGCTTTTCATAGAGTTCAAATGCTTCATAGACACCATAAGTTGTTTTTGATTGCATTATTGGAACCATTCCAAGATGTAAGACAAATTTAAAAGTATAAGAGGAGATTAGGGATGCAATATGTCAACTATAATACCAATGGTCAAATTTGGATATCTATAAATGATCAAATTCAGGTTGGGGTTGTCTCTGATTCCAAGCAGTAATTATCTCTTAAACTTACTCTGGTAGATGGGAGACAATTTTTAGTTACTGTTATTTATGCTAAATGCAGTGCAGCTGAAAGATTGATGTTGTGGGATGACCTATATGCTCTGTATGATAACTATTCTATGCCTTGGTTGGTATGAGGTGATTTTAATGTTATTTTGAGTGAGGAGAAGAAGATTGGAGGGCTTCCTGTATACCCTCAAGAATATGAGAATTTTCTTTTTGCATAAATTCTTGTGAGTTGGGAGATGTATCTTTCGTTGGGAGTCCGTTTACATGGTGGAATAGAAGGACAAATTCAGAATGTATATTTAAGAGGCTGGATAGGGTTGTGGTCAATCAGTCTTTGCAAGAATTGACAGGAAGGGTGGATTTGCAGCATCTTGCTAGAACTGGATCGGATCATGCCCCTCTTTTGATGACTTGTAATAGAGTTACTTCTGAACTAATATCCAAACCTTTCAGATTTATGGACATTAAGAGAAGATTTTATGGATGTGATAAGAGATAACTAGATTTCTAAAGGTAGAGGTGACATTTTTGTTCAATTAAAATAAAAACAAAAAGACCAAACAAGCTCTATCTAAGTGGAGTAAGGAGAAATTTGGAGATATTTTCAAGCAGTTGGTGATTAGAGAAGAAATTGTAAGAATTAAAGAAGATCTCTTTGAACAAAATCCAAGTTTTGTTAATACGATTGTTCTTCAAAAGGCACAAGTTGAGTTGAAAAAATATCTTCATTTTGAAGAAGAATTTTGGAGGCAAAAAACTAGTGTGGAATGGTTTTCGGAGGGTGACAAAAATTCTAAGTTTTTTCATAGTATTGTCAAAGGGAGAAGGAAAAAAATGCATTTGAAGAGAATATTAAAAGTTGATGGTGGATGGGCAGAGGGTGATGAGGAAATTATTGGCGAGGCATTAAGGTTCTTTCGAGCACAATTCTCGGGGGCTGAAATTTCTCAGGACCTTTTTTTGTTACACCTTGTTTCTCCTCAAATCTCTGAGGAGGAAAATATGGAAATTAAAGCCATTCCTAATGAGGATGAGATCAAAAAAGTAGTGTTTGAGCTTAATAGTGACAGTGCAAGTGGCTCTGATGGCTTTACTGGTCATTTTTATAAAAAATGGTGGGATATTGTAAGAGGTGATATTGTTGGGGTAGTTCAGTCTTCTTTCGAGGGTCTACTCTGCCAAAGTCTAATACTCACACTAATTTGGTTTTATTACCTAAGAAGGATATTATTCAATCCTGCTCAGACTTAAGACCCATTAGCCTGAGTAATTTTCTTAATTAGATCTTCTCTAGAATTCTACATAATAGATTGGAGAACTTTCTGCCTAGATTGATTTCACAAAATCAGTTTGGTTTTGTAAAAATGAGGAGTGATGAGTCCACGATTTGGACTCATTTAAGGCTTGTTTTTGATAAAATTAGTGTCTTCAAATTCATAATTTGTCTCAATATCTGATGTAAACCCTTAAGTTTCAGGTATTTGAATTGAGAGACAAAACATGGACGCTATCAAGAAAAAAAAAACAAAGTGGCTAAAACAAGGAAGAAAAGACGGCTTGACGATCGCCTAATCCATTAGGCGAGTCGTCAAAAGGTTTACAATCTCGCCTTTTGTTCCAGTGTGCTGAGCCCTAAAGGGAAAGATCAAGTTGGCGATGAAATGGAGCAATCGGCGTATCACCGAGCAGTTCCGCGAAGCAGTACTATACCGCCCAATGATCTAGAACGCGAAGATGCTGAAGGTAAGAGATGAAAGGCGATGAAGTTGACCAAAGGGTGGATCGCCGAGCGCATCAGCGATCCCGACTAACTGCGCTGAGTGACTCTTCGCAACACACTTTTTGTCAACTATAAATACCCACATAAAACTTTTAGTTTAATATCAAGCTGTTTTAGAATCAAGTTTTAGAATAGAACATTTTTTACATTTCGGAGACTTTGTTCTTGAGCTTTGAAGATATGAAGGTTCTCATCTCGAAAAAATTGGGTGTGGGTCATGAAGAATCTTCATCCTAGACTCATTTAAGTGAAAATAAATCATACCTAGTTGATGTTACTTCGATTTGGTATCATTTTCTTCCTGTTTTATATGTCTAGCTAAAACCCCAATTCTTAGGGTGTGATTTTGTGAATATGGGTTAAATTATCTGTTGGGTCTTGCTTGTTGATGGTTTATTTGTTGTTTAAATGTGATTTCATTTAGTAATTTTGTATGAACTTAATGGGATTGTAGTTGCAAATACGATTTCATCTTAGTGTTTTTGGCTTGCTCGAGAGAAAGGTCGTAAAACTAAGACAACTAAATTGATAACCGGTGGTATTGGGTCGACAAGGGTTCAGCTCGAGAGATTGAATCCTAGTCCATCTCCCACACATTCAGCTCGAGAGAGTGAATGGGCTAAGGCGGAGGCTGTGCTTAATGCGAAAATTCGATGTTCGAGAGAAATTGAGTTGATTCGGGGTAAGTTGCTCGAGAGAGAATTTACCCCGACTATGGTCTAGCCTAGTCACAAATGTTCAACAATTTACTATCAAAAGCATGTACCCTAAGTCTAGTTTATCCCAAATTCCTATCACATCCCAAGAATCCCGTCTCCATATTCACATCTTTCATTACTTTACTATTTTTAGTTGCTACTTGACTACAAACCCCCATTGATAATTAACGCTTGCGTCACCCCTTTTAGACTTAGTATATTTTTACTCGATAATGTTTTTAGCTTTGGTTAACTTTAGCATTTTTGCGCTTAACCATTAATTTTCCAGAACCGCTCCCTTGGAACTCGACCCCAACACATTCAGTTGGGTTATATTACTATTGTACGATCATAGACACTTGAATTGGAAGTTGTGTCTTGATTATGCGAACATCAAAATGGCGCTGCTGCCGGGGAGTGGTGTTACGTGAATTTTTTTGGTTAAGACGAATTTTGCTTTTCTTAGTTGTAGTTCACTTACCTAATTTTTTGTTTTGTTTTGCTTGTTGGTACTTTAAAGCAGAGGAGGTGAGTATATCGAACAGTACTTGTGAGCTAATGGAGTTTCCTCCATTAGAAGTAATGATGTTCCGGGATTGTATCCTAACCTTCAAGCAATTGGAAGGTGAATGGATCCTTAAATCATGGGCAAGGTTTAAAGAACTAATAACTCAATGCCCAACTGATGACATTCCCAACATAGCCCTCCTTGACTGTTTCTACAGAAGTCTTGGTCCCGGAACAAGGTGTTGGTCGACCAACTCATTTCGGGTGGAATTACAAAACAACCATGTGTGATAGCAGCCCAACTGCTTGATCAAATGGCTGAAACGAACCAAGAAGTAGAAAAGGACTTCATGTTGGCCGCACTAATAACTCAGATGGATGAGTTGGCCAAAAAGATGGTGGAGATCAAAATCCAATGCAAAAGGAAGGATAAATACATCCCTCATCATGAAAGAAGAAGGCCAAAGAACAATGAGGTTAAACGCATTGAGGGAATGGTCTCAATCATTCTCCACAAGGTGACAAAGCAGGATAGAGAGTTGGAAGAAATGAATGAGAGCATCAAAGTGATGAAACAAATGATTGGTTTCATTCCAGATCTATCCAGCTGCTCGAGAACCTTATGGGTCATGCGTTGACCCATCTCTACTCGTAGCAAAATATGGGGTTGCCTAGTTATACTATGGCTAACACCAAAAATGAGGTTTGAGTCTTGACTTACATCGTGCCACGACGTTAACTAAGGCGCTGTTTGGGAGGCAACCCAGAACCCTAAAATATTTTAGTTTTGTTTTTGTAAATAATGGTGTGTTGGTTGTGCAGGTTTAAATGCGGAAAGTGTTTGGAGAATGCGGATTGGCGAGCTAATGGTCCAGTCGGCGTATTGCCGAAGAGGTCAACATGCCTGACTTGATCCGCCGTGTGGATCAATAAAATTTCCTCTTAGAGCCTGTTAAAATCGGCGAGCTCATTTGCAGTTTGGCGAGTCGCCGACCTGGAAATCGGCGAGGTAAGTGACCATTCAGTGCTTCGCCGAGTGGATCGGTGAACGCAACTAACGTCGCCGAATGGACGCGAACTGGACGGTTATATATGGCCAAAGGTTTTAAAGTTTTGAACTCTTTAGTTTCCCTCGCTTTCAAACTTCACAAACTCACACCAAGTTAGTATTCTCAATATTCTTGCTTTTCATTAGTATTTTGGTTGTTGATTGGTGCTCGGATCTAGGATTTCTTTGCCGCCTAGCATTTCAATCCTATTTTAATCGACATCTAAGGTCGGTTTCTGAATCCTGAGTTTACTTTCAAAATTTTGTACTCATTTGCAATAATCATATCGTATTGTCATGTGATGGGCCTCTCTAATAGGATTAGACTGTTTAAATGCCAATTTTATGTTAATAATCTTGCCCGTGTTGTTTTGATCGTCAAATGCCTGTCAATTTGTGCTTTTAGATGAATGAAATTTTATGAGGTTGTGCTTGCGTGTTGTTTAGATTGGTTGGGTGAAGTCTAAGTAACCCGTGTTTGCGCTAATTGACGTAAATTGCTCAAATAATAGAGCGGGTAACACCAATCTTAAGAGCAATTGTTGTCAAATGGCCAAATTTGGCAAAACCGGAAGAAGTCTGAGTATTCCAGGGTGATGGGTGCTATGGGTCTGAGCCTAATTTAACTATTGCATATTTTGATTTTGCTTTCAGAGGTTGCGGGGTTGAGTTCAAGAAGGTGGATTGAAAATAGGCTGGCGAGCTGGGTCGAGCTCACTGAACCACTTGGCGGTTCCCCAAATCACCTCTTATCGCCTTAATTTCATGCTATATGTGTTGTTTGATTCTGTAACTTTCGGTGAGAAGCTTGAGGTCGCCGAAAGTATCTTTGATCGCCCTTTGTTTGCACCCCCTGAACCTTTGCTGCACTGTAACTTTTGGCGGACAAACCCTTGATCGTCGAAAGTAGTCGATGATTCACCGAAAGAGCCTTCCCATCGCCGACTTCCTATAATTTTTTAGCCAATCCCTTCGGCAAGCCCGATCTAGCTCGCCAAAGAGGATTGGCGATTCACCGACTAGATCAGCGAGTCTGTCTGCAATTAATTTTATGTGCTTTAGTGTGATTATTATTTAACATGACTTTAATGTTTTGCAGATATGGTTCGGACTAATCTAACCACGCCACACCAGAAGAAAGCACGGGCCATTACGATAAATGAAGGGGGAGCAAATCCTCCAAAGAAGAGAAGGCAAGAACTCCCACTGGGAGAAAAAGGCAAAAGAAAGAAGAACTCAGATGAGATAGTGGCTGTTGACACCCGGGCTAATTTTTCTGTGCCTGAAGACAAGTAGCCTTTAATTTCCTGAAGAGAAGAGATTCGGGCTAGATTTCAATCCACATCCACTAGGGTTTCCTCAGCTGCCACTCCTTGGGCAACAGACTCCGTGTTAGCTCAGGCACCTCAGTGACCCTTGCAGTACCTATCGTTCCTCCACCTAGACTACTGAACAGATTAAAAGGTGATGGGGTACGGACAATCCTAGAGGATAAGCTTTTATCTACAGAGGGCTTGGAGGGCAAGTACCCGATGTCAGGGACACCATCCACTACCATGAGTTTGAGCAGTTCACCAGGCCCTTACATTCCTTCCTGGGTCCAGAATTCTATAAAAATTATGGGGAGTTGGTGCCCAAAATAAAAAAGAAGGCGAGCGAATTCAGATCGATGAAGTTGGTCATGATCAAAGGCAAGGAAGTTGAGTGCGGCAGTGAATATATTAACACTATTTTGGATAGACCGCTGCACTCTTCACTTCCTTACGAGGGATTGCCCATTGCTCAGTCCCTAGATGACTGGAAAGGGTGGTTGGATCCTCTGATTTCTGACACCACCCCGAGGTGGATGGATGCAGGGGCCCGTATTGAGAAGAGGGACTTGAGCATTGCTACCAGGTTCTTGTTTGGCTTTATCAGTAGCACCATAATGCCATCCCAGAATGAGTCTATTTTGTGCCATCCTAAAGCAGTTTTCCTTGGTTATATCATGTCTAGGAGACACATCGACCTAGGGCTACTGATTTCACAGGAGATGGCCATGAAAGCCAAGCAGAAACAAACATCTATGCCATTCCCAGTCCTGATCACTGAACTGTGCCGGCGTTCTAGAGTACCCTGGGACACTGTGAGGGATATTGAGGTCACCCATTCATCCTCCACTGACATCCAGCGTATTGAGGCCGAGTATAAACAAGAAGAGGCTGACGGAAGGAGAGCAGTTCCGACAGATATTTCTCCGGAGGTTGATGTTGACTCGTTACCTGTAGAGACATCTTCGCCTATTCTGGCCTCTGGGCCTTCAGGTACATCCGTTCCTTCCTCTTCTTCGCAGCCCCCAGGTGTTTCTTCCTCCTCCCATCCTGTCAGGATTACTCAGGCCATGATCCTGAAGATGGGGAATTTGTCCCAATCAACTGATATGCAGCCGACCCGACTTGAGAAATCCATCCTTGGGATGATCGAAAGAGCCATACTTGTTGCACTCACCCCCTTCAGACTTCTGTTGAAGAGTTGACTGTGAGAGTCACAGCTTATGAGAGCAGACAGGGGGAGGCCTCTGAGCTGACGGCTTTGAAAGCCTAGGTAGCAGAATTTAGGAAGGGCGTGGACAATCTAAAGTCTACCAACTTCAATTCATTAATAAAGGCTATTGATGACGAAGATGCCCCAGAGTCTTCAGAGATTCCTCCGGCCACCACCAGAGAAGTACAAATGGATGGCATAGTAGAGGAGGAGTTGGCTGTTGAGACTGATGAGGAGATGATTGAGCAGCGAGAGGAGAGCATATTTAGAGATTTACCAGATCTTGTAGAGACAGTTGTGCAGCCGGTGATCCAGACATCGCTGACTGAGATGTCCACAACAGCTCTTATTGGATATGGCACTGCTATTCCCTCTGAGGTGACTCTGGGCATTGATGCCCAAGTACAGACTGCTGCAGCGGGCACTGAGGCCCAGATAGATAGAGAGACTGAATAGACAGGATCCTTTCTTTACCTCCCTCTCTGTCTTACTTTTGCTCACTTTGTGGATACTTTAATTCATCTGCATTTGAGGACAAATGATTTTTTTTGTGGTGGGGTGAGGCCCACCTTTGTGCATATTTGTTTTGCTTATATATTTGGGTTGGAATTTATAATTGTGTTAATACTGCGTTCTTGTGGATGTTTGAGCTTGTGGATCTGTATTTTAAATTGCAAAATGATTTTGACCCTTTCAAAAAATTTTGCCACCCCTTCTGTATTAAATGTGGCCGTTCTTTCACAAATTTGAGTATCGGTTCCAATCAATATCGATGACTTGAATAGTGCTTATAATCGAAGAAACATGAATGTGCGACTATGATGAGGCCAAGTGAAGTTGCATAGACAATATGTGAACTCTTTGCATCTCGTTGTGACTAGCCTATTATCGAATCGAGTCTCTTGTGATGATTGTTGCACACTGGCGAAACTGTGGAGTCTTGTTTTACTGTAGTGTCAATCCCTTGTGTGATGAGCTTATTACGAACCATGCATGATGGATCCTAGAATTTGCCCTGTTGGTCCAGATAATTAAGTGATGGTGAACTCATGAGATGATCCTAGGCAACTTTACATAGTGTGAGATCATTTGACATATACCTCTTTTGTGGCCTACCTTGTGAGTGTGTGTGAGCCTCTTTTGAACACCCCTTGAGCCTTCCTTTACTTTGGAAGAAACTTGATAAAACAATGACCTTTCTTTACCCAATACCCATAATCCTCATGATTTGTGTTTAGTTTAAATGTCCAACTTAGGCCAAAAGTCTAAGTTGGGGGTGTGGTGAAAAGAGATAGTAAACCAAGAAATACAAGAAGCCCCCTTCTTACCCATGGTTTTGAAAAAAATGGAACCCCTCCATACAAAAAAAAAAAGAAAAGAAAGAAAGAAAAGGTTATAGAATAAAGTTATGAAAATGCAAAAAGAAAACGGGGTTTCCAACTATCCATGGAAGTGAATAATGGGACTACTTGTAAGCACAAATGAGAATGATGAAGAAAAGGAAAGGAAGTGTTGTTCACACCATATTTCATAAGGACTATAGCCATTGAGCCTAAATGACCATACCTTTGCACTCAGCCCCATTACAAACCTTTGGTTGAGCTTGAACTTGCATTTTAAGAAAGTATTGTGAGCATGAGATTCCTTGATAATGGTGTGTCATAACTTGAATCTTTGAGTGCACAATTGATCCTTGCATGAGTAAAGTGAGTCTTGTTGTGTGCATTCATGATTGTGTTTTGTGTAGCACTGTTCGAGATATCCCTTTTGAGCTACTGAACTTGAGTTTGCCTGAGGACAAGCAAAAGTTTAAGTTGGCGGTGTTGATGAATCCACGATTTGGACTCATTTAAGGCTTGTTTTTTTTATAGAATTAGTGTCCTCAAATGCATATTTTTATCTCAATATATGATGTAAACCCTTAAGTTTCAGATATTTAAATTGAGAGACAAAGCATGGACTTTATCGAGCAAAAAAAAAAGAACAAAGTGGCTGAAAGAAGGAAGAAAAAATGGCTTGACGATCGCCTAATCCATTAGGCGAGTCGCCGAAAGGCCTACAGTCTCGCCTTTTGTTCCAGTGTGCTGAGCCCCGAAGGGAAAGATCAAGTTGGCGATGAAATGAAGCAGTCGGCGTGTCGCCGAGCAGTTCTGTGAAGTAGTGCTATACTGCCCAATGATCCAGAACGCGAACATGTTGAAGGCAAGAGCTGAAAGGTGATGAAGCAGACCAAAGGGCGGATCGCCGAGTGCATCGGCGATCCCGACTAACTGCACCGAGTGACTCTTCGCAACACTCTTTTTGACAACTATAAATACCCATTTAAAACCTTTAGTTTAGTATCAAGTTGTTTTAGAATCAAGTTTTAGAATAGAACAGTTTTTACGTTTTAGAGACTTTGTTCTTGAGCTTTGAAGATTTGAAGGTTCTCATCTCCAAGAAATTGGGTGTGGGTCTTGAAAAATCTTCATCCTAGACTCATTTGAAGTGAAAATAAATCATACCTAGTTGATGTTACTTCGATTTGGTATCATTTTCTTCCTCTTTTACATGTCTAGCTAAAACCCCAATGTGATTTCATACCTAGTTGGGTCTTGCTTATTAATGGTTTATTTGTTGTTTAAATGTGATTTCATTTAGTAGTTGTGTATGAACTTAATGGGAGTGTAGAGTTAAGCTCGACACTAGAGGCAGAAGTGATAGCCTTGGGAGTAGGTTTGATTTATTGCATCAATCACAATATTTTTCCGCTGATTTTTTAAACTAATTCCCTTGTCACTAAGAAAGTGTTAGATGGAGTGTGGGAAGTTCCTTGGTCGATTTCAGTAGAAGTCAGGGGTATGAAGAGCATGTTAGAGACTTTAACACATATTTATGAAGGGAACAAGCTTGCGGAATTTTTAGCTAACAATATTGTTAATTTTGCAAGTAGAAATAGAATATTTAATAGTTTGCAAGAATTACCACAACAAGCAATTGCTATTATTCAGCTAGAGAAGAGCAAAGTTCCTAATCTCAGAATACAAAAATATCAAAATCACAGAGTTCACAACATGAATGGAGGCTAGCTAGGAGGCATAAGTCAACATACAGTTACCAGTGACCTTCTAAAATATCAAATTCATCGAAGCTTGAAATATCAGATTCTAAATTCATGCTAAGATTCTTTAGATTCGAATTCATATGGTCGTTTAGGATGGTCTTTAAAGGTCAAAGAGAAGCATACCTGCTAGATCTTAGTGTTCATGTAGTGGTATTAGCTCTTGGGAGCTCAATCTGCAGAAGACGAAGTGACAGTTGGTTAATTCTCTTGCATATAGTTCTTTCCTATGCTTAGTATTGATCTGGGGCCTTACCTTGACGATAGAACCAAAGACTCAAGTTGTGAGCTGAAGAAGTCTTCGAAAAGAACGAATTCATGA
The DNA here is from genome assembly GCA_029582525.1 of Solanum tacnaense. NCBI lineage: Eukaryota > Viridiplantae > Streptophyta > Magnoliopsida > Solanales > Solanaceae > Solanum > Solanum tacnaense. The sequence goes on along the minus strand of JAJOOD010015796.1, from coordinate 9,426 downwards.
CGTTTGTGAGACTTGTAAACACCTTTTGTGGATGTCACTCAATCTCATGAGCTCTGTTGTTGAAAGATTATTGTTATTGGGAGGCCACCGGAGTTTGACGTTGCCGGCGCTAATGGTGTTTCGACCATCGGTTCCTCTTTTAATGTCTATTTAGTGTAGATTTATTTTTGTTTCTTATTTAGTTTGTAGAGTTGGATGTGGGTCTCTTTTGGGCCCATGACTTTTGTTTTTTTGTCTAATTTTATATGCTTAATAAAAGGGCAATGGCCCGATTTAACTTTAAAAATAATAATATGCCTTGTGTGCTGCCTCATTTAAAACCTTACCAGGAAATCCCAATTGGGACAAAACCATGGTTAAGGAAAAGAGTACAATGCGTATTTCACTCTCCCTGATGAAAGTTTTATTTGATATCTCAGAGATGACACATTCCAATCTTATATCTCAACTTCTCAAATGTTAATGTTGGCAATGCCTTAGTGAATAAATCTGTAAGATTATCACTTGAACAGATTTTTTGAACTTCTATCTCACCATTTTGTTGAAAATCATGTGTGAAGAAGAACTTTGATGAAATGTACTCTGTCCAATCTACTTTGATGTATCATTCCTTGAATCGAGCTATACATGAATCATTATCTTCATACATGGCGGCTGGAATATCTCTTTTCAAAGAAAAAATTACACAGTTCTCGACATCTACATAATTAATAATCTGTATGTGCACCAATTGTACTAATACATGATATTTTACAATTATTTTAATCAGATCGATCTTCCTTTATGTTAATAAATCTCATAACCATTGGGGTACTTAATGAAATTGCTTTAAAACCTTTTGAATCCTTCGAAGATTTTCATATAACATTCATCGTCTAGCTAGACATGACAATCATTCATTACACATATTCAAGCATTTCATCTATTTCCAGACTGAGACAAAGCATCATTGCATCCACCAGAAGAGAATATATCTCCATTTAATAATGTTAGGACTTTTGTAAAACCGCTTTATGCCCCAAGGCATAAATCGTACTTTATTTTCTTACGGTTATACTTTCGCACGATAATTTATTTGTACCCCACTGACATTATATCTTGATCATGGACTATAAGTTCAAAACATCACTTTTCAAAGTGAAACATAATATACTTGAATTGTGCATTTCATTTGGCCAATCTCCACACTATATGAAAGGTTTTAATTCAAGATCTTCGTCATCATCTGTAGAATTGAGCGTTACTTCATATCAAAGATATCGTCGATGGTATTTTGAATCGATTCCAATATGACATACCTTATCAATAAATCTTCATATTTCATCATTTCAGGTACCTGAACCCTTGCCAAGGTTTTATGAAGTGTTATGTCATCATGCTCCTTTTAAAGCACTTGTCTCATTATCATGACCATCTTGATAATTTGCACATCTCCTTCTTTAAGAAGTTTTTTATTTGGAATCGATTGGTCTATCACGTTTCACGCGTACCATATATTTTGTCCTTCAAGTACTTCTCATTGGATAGTTACAACTGAATTATAATATAGGATCAGCAAATTCGTCTAGCAATTAATTTGCAACATTATGCAAATAAATTATCCCTTGAACTTCAAGTTTAATATTTTTAACGGGGATCTAGATCACTCATCTCATAATTCTCAGCTATCAATCATCTCTCCCTCTAATGTTAGAAAATCTAACATTCACCCCAACCTCATTTGGGGATCCATCTAGTGCGTGGTGGAGCAATTAAATCAGATACCGCACATTCAAACTAAAAGATGGAATTTATTTGGTTCCTGACCCTAAACAAATTATGATGGGAAACCTTATTGGCCTAATGCATAAATGTGTTGCTACATGTTAAATAAATTCATCTCATACCAAATTTTATTTGAGAATTTTGTTTTCAACCCATGGTTTAGCTATAATTGGAGGCATAAAATTTTAGCTAAACCAACCAGCATTATCAACATAATTTCATAGTTGTGAACTGTGCTCTTAATTTAACAATTCGAGCAAACAACCTTATAAAAACCAATTTATAAGTTGACAACAAAGCACATGTGACCATCCCATAGATGTAACTATCATATAGTAGCAAACGGTCCACATGGCAGGAAACATGCCTATATTCACCTTTTTATATGTTCCAAAAACCTCAGGAAATACAATTTTAACCTTAGTTGGTATAATGATACAATTATAATTTTATCATGAGAACAAGCAACACAGGAGAATTCTTAAAGAATCTTTTACTTCTTCATCATATAGGCCACATGAATTCTCAGTCACTTTTGCATCACATTGGACCGGAATGGCCAATCGGTCATGCCAATTGATCTTTATTTTTCTCAAACCTCCCGTAGAGGTGAGTTGTGACATATATCATTTTTCACAAACCTCTCATAGAATTGAGTGGTGGAATATATCCAATACATAATGATTTTATCATATCTTGACCCATCCTCTTTTAGAAGGTCAAGCATTCAAGATGCTTATCACACGTCACAATCTCTTCAACAAATGGACTAATCCTTTATATGTGCTTCATAAATTTGCATTATAAGCACATTGTCATGTATTTAAAATTAATCATTTCAGTATGACCCACCTCAACATCCTTTGAAAGGTCAAGTGTACCACCACTTTATCTTCCTTTCCTTTGATGGAGGATTTTTATATTATTAAGTCGCACAATGACCATGGGTCTAATGACCTTTCATATCATTATGATAATAAGAATCACCTTCACATTTTGAAGGACTATTTGGAGAACCCATAGTGTTCTTACTTTTATAATTACTAGAATGATGACTATTATAATTATGTCCCCCGACGCCCTTATTCAAACATTCAATCAATAGTCATCTTTCAGACTTATTATTCACTGCTACCACATTCATATGATAGAATGGAGCAATTGGGTGGATTTCAAACTTATCATGTACTTCTACCACATTCGCTTTAGGGAATAGGGCAAATTCAACGCGACAAATTTCATGACTTTTCATCAAAGCCTTAGTCATCATTATATCATCACTATGGTGCATTGAGATTCAAACTCAATGTCTTATCCATATAAGGCGTGTTAGGCCATAATTCTATGAGACTTGAACCCAATCCTTATCTTCATGGTACAATCAAAATCAATTTGATGTCTTAACCTTTTGGTGCGATAGAACTTGAATCCATCGTCTTACCCTTAAACATTTTTCATTATGGTGCATCCGAACTTTAACCTGATGACTTACCCTTTTGGTGCGATGGGACTTGAATCCACCGTCTTACGCTCAACCTATGGTATAATAGACCAAAGTACAACATGACTCACTCTTTAAGTCTTTCAAAATATTGAAATATAATTCATAAAATATAATACTCAGACTCATGCTATCAAAATTTTGTACCTTCTTCCATTTAAGGAACTTTGTGGAGCATAGAATATTCAACCAGTAGTAGTAGTACATGCCTTTGGTTCTTGGTCAATGTTAGTGACCGAACAATATTGTATTCTAAATCATAAAAAGATTCTAGAAAATACATACCTGATTTTTTATTAACGTTTCAAGGACACTTCATCCAATTCTAAATGTCAACGATCGCTAGTCAGTATAAAACCCAACTAAATGAGTTGGGATCGAATACCACACGGAGCGGTACGTGTTTAAGATTCAATAGGAAAGTGTGAACATGGTCAAATCAGTCGTAGGAATAGAAATTATCGAATAAAGACATCATCCAAATCAGGAGGTGACACAAATGTCAAATGAGGGTTTTGGTTTGAAATTATCAACTACAAACATCAATAAACAATACGAATTAACAATAATGAGACGGGTTCTTGGGATGTGATTCAATTATAGGCTAATATAGACAAATGGGTAATTGCAACTATTAGAAAATAGCTAAATATTAGTGAGTAAGCTAGGCTATAGAGGGGATAAACTTTCTCTCAAACAATTTACCCTGAATCAAGTTGATTTCTCTCGAACATCAACAAGCATTCAAAATAAGAACAGCCCACACCTTAGTCCATTCACTCTCTCGAGCTGAATGTGTGGAAAAAGATTAGGATTCACTCTCTCAAGCAGAACCCAGGTCAACCCAATACCCACAGACCATCAATCAAACACCTTAGTTCTAAAACCCCTCTCTCAAGCAAGCCAAGAATATAAAGGTAGAATTGCATTTGCAACTACAATTCTTAAATTAAACCACAATAAATTATTGAACTCACTTTTAAATAGCATTTAAACTAATAATTAGCAATACCCATAAGCCAAATCAACCCATAAATCACATAATCACATCCCAAGAATTAGGGTTTTAGCTAGACATTATAAAAAGATAAAGATCGTTACCAAATTGAGTTTCCATCAACTAGGTAAGATTGATGTCATCTTTACAATGTTCCAATTCGAAGAATCTCAAAGACCCACTTCCAATTTCTCAAAAGTGAAAAACTTCAATTCTTCAAAGCTAAAGGAAAACTCTAGGAAACTTGTCTCACACTTCAAAACTTAATAATGGACTAAGATATTATGATATCAGATACTAAACTAAATGTTCAAAAATATATTTATAGTCGCCAAAAATGTGCTGCGAAGAGTCACTCGGTGAAGTAGGTCGGGCTCACCGAACCACTCGGCGAGCCGCCCTTTGGTCATTTTTGTTGCCCTTGTGCCATTCAACAACCTCAAGGTCAGTAACTTTGGGGGATCCAACACTGCATCGCGGAACCACTCGGCGATCCGCCGACTACTCCTTTCTCTCGCCAACTTGGTTCTTTCCTTCAGGGCATGGCACACAGGAACTTTAAGCAGTCAAGTGGACACTTCGGTGACTTGCGAAGTAGACTTGGCGATCACCAGACTTGCATTTCTTCATTCTTTCAACTCGCTTTGTTCTTTTTTGCAAATTAGTGTCCTTGCTTTGTTCCTCAATCCATATACCTGGAAATCAAGGGTTTTACATTAGTTATTGGCACAAAATAAGCATTTGAGGACACTAAATTTATATAAATAAAGCCCTAAATGAGTCCAAATCTAGGACTCATCAACACCCCCAACTTAAACTTTTGCTTATCTTCAAGTAAAACTCAAGTTCAGCAGTTCAAAACGGATGTCTCAAATAGTGCTACAAAAGACTCAATCATGAATGCACACAACAAGACTCAACTTACTCATGCATAAATCAATTGTGCACTCAAATATTCAAGTTATGACTCACCATTATCAAAGATTCTCAAGTTCACAATACTTGCTTCAAATGCAAGTTCAAGCTCAACAAAGGTGCTCAAATGCCCTCACAATAAAGATGCTTCCATATTCACACACAATGGTTCAACACTTTATAGCTCCAAAATCACATACAACTCTTACACTCAAAAAGATGAACACATTCATGACTTCACCCATAGGTTTACCCTTATTTTCAAATCGACAATCACTTCAGCTCACTCAAGATCGAAAAGGTCTTTTCAAGGCTTGTAACGAGGCTGAGTGTAAAGGTCTGGTCATTTAGGCTCAGTTGCTGCTATCCTCATGAAAGTGGTATGAATATCACTTTCTTTCCTTTTCTTCAACATTTTCACTCATGCTCGAAATTCACCCCATTATTCACTTCTCATGGAATACCGGACACCTCATTTCTTTTGCAATTTTCACAACTTTATTCCACAACTTTTCATTCTTTTTCTTTTTCTTTTCTCTTTTTTTTGTATGGAGGGGTTCCATCTTTTTCAAGTCCATGGATCAAGGGGCATTTCTTCACATTTCTTGATTTACCTTCTCTTTTCACCACACCCCAACTTAGGCTTGGCCTAAGTTGGCTATTCAAACAAACCACATTTCAGGAGGATTATGGGTGAATGGATAAAGATGGGTTACAATTGTATCAAGTTTCTTCCAAGAAAATGACAAGGCTCAAAGGGGTTCAACAAAGTTCACACACTCACAAGGTTGTCCACAAAAGAGGTATATTGTCAAATTGTTTCACTCTTCAAAATTTTTACCTAAGATCATTTCAAGAGCTTGCATCACTTAGTCAACTTGACCAACGGGGCAAATTCTAGGTGTCATCACACAAGGTTCACGGTAAGCTCATCACACAAGGCATTGGCACCAATATCAAATAAGACTCCACACTTTTGCTAGTGTGAAATGTTCATCACAAGAGACTCATTCGATAATCGGCTAGTCACTACGAGATGCAAAAAGTCCACATATTGTCTATGCAACTTCATTTGGCCTCATCGTAGCCGCGCATTCATTTTTGTTTGATGAAGAGCACTATTCAAGTCATCAGTATTGATCAGAAGCGATACTCAAATTTGCACAAGAACAACCACATTCACACAAAACAAGAGGTGACAAATTTTTTGGATGGGTCACAACCAATTACATTCAAAACAAGGAGCCATAAGCTCAAACATCCATAATATAGTGTCAAAACACAATTTACAGCATAAAAACCGAATATATATACAAAAATGATAATCAAAAGAGGTAGGTATGGAAATACCTCACCCCACCACAAATAAAAAGCAGTTGTCCTCAAATGCAAAAAAATGATAAAAAGTCAATAAAAATGACAGAGAGGGAGGTAAAGAAGGGTCCTGTCTACGCTGTCGCTCCATCTGTCGGGGCATTAGTTCCCGGGGTCATATCAGCACTACCAACTCCACTAGGTCCAACCATGGTGGTGTCTCTCAAGGAGGACTGGCAGGCAATCTAAAACATCGTATCATCAAGGTCTGCTAGATCATCATATACAACAACATCTCGCTCCCCAAGCTGCTCTTCATTGGTCTCCGCCTCTGATGCATCAACTGCCACATCCTCCATAGGTACATCTCCGGTGGTAGCCGAAGGAATCTTTGAACTGCCTGGGACACCCTCAGTCTTAGCTGCCTCAAAAAGAGAAGTGAAGTTTGTAGACTTTAGATAGTCCACATCCTTCCTCAAGTCTGCAACCTCGGCTTTCAAAGTCGTGACCTCTGAAATATCTCCCTGTCACGATCCAGGGGTACCGCCTAGATGCGACACGGTGTACAAGACTCCGAAGAGCCTCATACAAGCCTCATAGTAATCATAATATTCGATATATAAAAATAGTGCGGAATTTAAAAACTTTTCTTTAAATCCATACAATCAAAACTTTATTTGAAATAGCGAAAGTCTACTTGTCTCACATGGCCATCTAAAAATATCTTGAAACAAACGTAGGGTCACGTCCCTTTACAATAGAAAGTCTAAAATGTCTATTACATGAAAGAAAGGAACATTAATAAAGCATGTGTCCTCGAATGTATGAGGACATACCAATAGCCTTGGAAGAACTCAATCCAAGACCTTGAACTAGACAGATAGCAACTCACTTGCCGAAACCTACACTTGTAGTAAAAAAGAGAAATATGGGTTAGCACACAAAAATGTACTAAGTATGATGACCATGCAAAAATCATGCTTTAAAGGGACATTTTGGTTGGAAACCATGCATTATGCAAATTTTTAGAAACATCATGTACAATAGTATAAGAGGCATAAAATACAAGTATAAGCATCATACAAGTCATAATAATCACATTTGAACATTCACCTTAAGTAACCCAAAGTTATACTTGTGCAATGTAAGAATAACATCCCATACTACTATCCCCACTAAGTATCACTTTGAGACCACCTTAGATGAACTTACCATTTCATACTTATCTTCAATCAATACTCATGCATAAGGAACACATACATTTCGTAAGTCATGACAAGGGAAAATAACTCATAATACAACCCAAGTATAGCATGCATCATCACATTAAGCATTTAGGTCAACATTCTTCATTAGCCTCATTAAGAGCACTTTCATTCATTAGTCATTAAGACATAGAGAACTCACTATAGCCCTCTCAAAACCTACTCGTGCAATGCATGGATAACATCCCATACTACCACCCACACTTCATAGAACCTCTCAAGTAACCATAGTGCACATCACACATGATGGGAATAAGCATTAACCGACATAGACCATGAGAGCAAACCATGGAATCCGGTGTCATATAACCCCACACCGAAGAAAGGTGTCCTACTTGCCTAAGGTAGAACTAGGTACATTTTAGCTTAGGTGGATCCACTAGCTATACCTATCTGGGCACATAGTTAAGGGATAAGAAAGATGTTCATTAAAACCCGGCCTAAACATGGGGAGAGCTTCCATCTTGCCAAATCCACTCGGTGCTAAGCCTCCATTCCCATAGAGTGTTTCATTACTTTAACATTATTACACATGAGAGGGTGCCATTGGCCTACTGACCCAAAGTACATTAATTAACACATGAAAGGGTGACATAAGCCTACCGATTCAAGGTACATTAGGAAAGCTCATTGAATCCTCATGAAAGGGTGCCATAAGCCTACCGATTCAAGGTTCATCATTAACATTTATGGAAGGGTGCCATAAGCCTATCGATCCCAAGATTCATTAACATCATTAATGAAACGGTACCATAAGCCTACCGATCCCAAGGTTCATTATCATAATGCATGGATGGGTGCCATTAGCCTACCTATTCAAGATTCAACAATCAACAATACATTCATTTATACAAGAAAAGGATGCATAGGCCTACCAATTCAAGGTATACATTACATTGAATAACCCTTCACATTCCATCATCAATATTCATAAGTGTCAAATTGAAAAATAGCCTTTCAATAATAACACAATTACATTCAATACATGATCACATTACCTTCAATAGATTCACATTCATATACAAGACATCATGATAATACTTCAATTCTTCACACCTTGCCCTTCAAGGACATGACTCACAAATCACCAAAACACCAATAATTCACTACAATTTAGGCATGGATAATGATATAATTCAATAACCTAAAGAAATTTAGACATATTCTATTCACATGCTTTCATAATCAACAAACCCACTTCATAAAGGTACAATTTAGGAATTGAGGAAATTCATGGGTTCTTAAAGTATTTTCATCATAAATCATCAATTAAACACTAATTCAATCATAATTTGTCATTAATAAACCTTTGAAAACGTTTGATGAAGGAACCCATGATTTAGAGTAAAACCCTAGGTTTTTGAGAAACTTGAAAACTTTGAAAATCTACTTTTGAATGGACTCTAGGGGTGAAAGCTAACCCTAGATGAAGGATCACCATAACTTGATTGTTAATCCCCAAGAAATTTGAGGAAGAACAACTTGAATCCACAAACCCTAGCTCCCACTTCTTCTTCTTTTTCTTTGGGAACTTCTAGAGAGAGAATTTTTTAGAGGAAGAACTCTTTTGATTTGATTTGGGTTTTGGAGAATAAAGGAGTAAATGGAGTGTTTTAAGACTTATATATATATATATATATATATATATATATATATATATATATATATAT
>JAJOOD010015795.1:0-18803 GCA_029582525.1 Solanum tacnaense | reverse complement strand
GCCCTCAACATATCTTCTAAAGTCTGAATAGTGCGCTCTGCTTGCCCATCAGTCTGAGGATGAAAGGCAGTACTTAAGTTCACCTTGGAACCCAAGCCTTTCTGAAAAGATTTCCAGAACTGTGCAGTAAACTGTGCACCTCTATCTGAAATAATGGAGGCTGGGACTCCATGAAGTCTCACTATCTCTTTGATATATAACTTGGCATAATCTTCTGCTAAATGGGTAGTCTTTACCGATAGAAAATGAGCTGACTTTGTCATTCTGTCGACAATCACCCAAATAGAATCATGTTGTCTGCAAGACCTTGGCAACCCTGTGATGAAATCCATATTGATCATCTCCCACTTCCATTCCGGAAGTTCTATCCTCTGAGCTAAACCACCGGGCCTTTGGTGCTCAACTTTCACTTGTTGGCAATTTGGACACTTAGCAACAAACTCTGCAATGCCCTTCTTCATGCCATTCCACCAATAAACTTCTCTCAAATCACGATACATCTTGGTGGAACCCGGATGAATGGAATATCTGGAGCTATGAGCTCCTTCCATAATCCTCTCTTGGAGTCCGTCTACCATAGGTACACACAATCTACCTTGATATCTCAAGACACCATCTCCCCCTTGTTCAAAAGCTAATACTCTTTGCTTTTGAACATTTGCCTTCAACTCAAACAAAATGGGATCTTGATCTTGTTTATCTTTCACTTCTTACACTAGTGATTTTCAAAATTCTTTCCAAAAATGAAAATTTCTAATTTTAAGCCTCTTCGTAGTCATTTCACATTGCCAGATGTTACAAAGAAAGTCTGACCAAGTGTGGAACCACGGAGGCCATCGACGCCCCGAAGATCGAATGACAGGCCGTCCTGCACGTCCGTTGTTTGTGATCAGAAAGTTGAAGTTCCAGTACTTGAACCACGGAGGCAAGTGACGGGCCGTAGTCCAGTCCACAGACCGTAGGTCCAACCGTCGTCTGAAGGCCCTCAAATAATTTCCAAGTGTTGATCCACTGAGGAAGACCACGGACCGTAGGTTGACCCACGGTCTGTAGGTCGTGTCGTCGATTGTAACCGCATCTGAGCATTTATTTCCTTATTTTGTTTCCTACTTGGTTTAAGATTTGTGTACTATAAATATTAGTTGTTATTTCTGTTTTTGAGAGTTAGACATTATTGTAGACTTTTGTTTTGGTCTTTTGGAGTTATTTTGCAAACTCTTAGCAATTTAATTTTCGGAAGTTGGTTTATGGAATTTGACTTTGAATTTCAATTTAAGATTTTGGTTTCATCTATTCTAACTAGAAGTTCATGAATTCGTTTAGCCTAATTATGAATTTTGAACTCTCAAGCATGAGTAGCTAAATCAACAACTAAGGGTGTGGGAACCATGAGCAATTAACAATGTATGAATAATAACTAAGTAATTCTTGAATAGTGTTTATGCATGTATTGTTAATATTTTCGTTTAGAAGTCTTTCTAGCGGTGTAAAACGTTAGAACTCACCTTGTTCCTACTTGCCTTACCAAGGGGGTAACGAATGAGAAAAGGATTAAACAACAGAGATTTAGTTAAGGATTTGTTGTTATTTAATAGTCTGACTTTAATCAATTGACGTGAGGGTGAAAACCCAACTAAATTGACACGATGACTAATATGGGGTGAAGGTAAGGGTTAGTAAAGCACACACTCGTAGATTTACCAAGTCGCGAGTGAAAGTTCCTACTACGATTACCAATCACATAGGGATACATAACTTATCGGCCTTGCATGTCATACACTATGAGAGGATTACTATTAGTAGGACTATTGCGTTAAGAGCTAGTGGGGAACACATATACCCTAGTTTCCATCTTATATTAATAAGTCAAATTGTGAATCTTGTTTGCTTGTTACTTAATCATTCAAATCGACAATTTGTTACTTAGTTACAACATCCCCCCTGCTTACTTTCTCGGAAATAGTTTGGCATAAAAGAGATAATTGTGAGTTAAGTTTAAGTCTAAACCATATTCCTCGTGGGATCAACCCCAATCTGCAAGTTGAGTTGTTTGCTTGATAACGATCGCTTATACTTCTTTAGGGAGGTGTAATTTGAGCGTATCAGTAAGGTCATAGCTTATGCTTCTAGACAGTTTAAGGTCCATGAGAAGAACTACCCAACTCATGACCTCGAGCTTACAGCCGTAATATTTGCCCTAAAGATTTGGAGACACTAATTGTATAGTGTTCATGTTGATGTGCTCACAGATCATAAGAGCCTCCAGTATGTGTTCACCCAGAAAGAGTTGAATGTGTTTTACCATCTTGGTAAGGCCAATGTAGTAGCTGATGCTCTCAACAGACTATATATGGGTAGTGTAGCACATGTTGAGGAAGAAAGGAAAGAGTTAGCCAAAGATGTTCACCGGTTTGCTCGCTTAGGAGTTTGCCTTACGGACACATCATATGGGGGTGTGATAGTTCAGAATGGGTCAAATCTTCATTGATAGCAGAGGTTAAGGAAAAGCAGAATAGCAACCCGATATTACTTCAGTTGAAAGGTGCAGTTCATCAGCAGAAAGTTGAGGTTTTCTCCTAAGGGGGAGATGGTGTACTTCATTACCAAGGTCGCTTATGTGTTCCTAACGTGGGTGAGTTAAGGAAACAGATCCTTACAGAAGCCCATAATACCAGATATTCTGTTCATCCAGGTGCCACTAAGATGTACCGTGATCTACGAAAAATCTTTTGGTGGAACGGCATGAAGAGGGACATAGCAGACTTTGTGGCTAAGTGTCCTAATTGTCAACAGGTTAAGGTAGAACATCAGAAACCAGGAGGTATGGCTCAAGAGATTAACATTCCTACATGGAAGTGGGAAGTGATAAACATGGACTTCATTATGAGTTTACCTCGTACTCGCAGATGACATGACTCAATTTGGGTGATAGTAGACAGAGTCACTAAGTCCGCTCACTTCTTGGATGTCAAGACTACAGATTCAACAGAGGACTACACCAAACTCTATATCAACGAGATAGTCATATTGCATGGGGTTCCCTTGTCTATCATCTCAGATAGAGTTCCTCAGTTTACCTCTCATTTCTGGAAATCATTTCAGAAAGGTCTTGGTACACGGGTAAATCTCAATACAACATTTCATCCACAGACTGATGGTCAGGCAGAGCGTACCATTCAGACCTTAGAGGACATGTTGAGAGCTTGTGTGATCGATTTCAAGTGTAGTTAGGATGATCATCTACCTCTCATAGAGTTTGCCTATAACAATAACTTTCATTCCAGTATTCAGATGGCCCCGTATGCGGCACTATATGGGCGTAGATGCATGTCCCCGATTGGTTGGTTTGAAGTAGGTGAAGCAGCCTTGATTGGGCCAGATTCGGTTTATGATTCTATGGAGAAAGTTCAGCTCATCAGAGATAGACTAAAGACAGCTTAGAGTCGTTAGAAGTCCTATGCAGATGTGAGGAGAAGGGACTTAGAGTTTTAAATCGATGATTGGGTTTTCCTGAAAGTGTCAAGAGATGCTCAGTCCCAGATATGTAGGTCCGTACAGAATCCTGAAAAGGGTTGGTAATGTGGCTTATGAGTTAGAGTTGCCAGCAGAACTAGCAACGGTTCATCCAGTCTCTCACATTTCCTTGTTGAAGAAGTGTGTGGGTGACCCGGCATCAATAGTACCATTAGAGAGTGTAGCTGTGAAGGATAGTCTCACTTATGAAGAAGTGCTAGTTGAAATTCTTGACTGTCAAGTTCGCAGGTTGAGAAATAAGGAAGTCGCTTCAGTGAAGGTTTTGTGGAGGAGTCAATCCGTAGATTACTTGGGAAGCAGAAGCAACCATGAAGGCCAAGTATCCTTACCTATTTACTTCCGATTCTGTTTCAGCTTGAGGTAATAGTTCCTCTCCAGTCTCTCAATTTACTCTTGTGTAATTCAGTCTCAATATCTTGTTCCCTAAGTTATTCTTGCATTTCAGCATATTTGCATGTTCATGGAACTCAGTTCAGTTAAGTATCAGTTTCTAGTACTTAGTGGTAGGATTGCAACTCCTACCCTCCATACTCAGTGTGTTTAGACTTTATTCGAGGACAAATGTTCCAAGTGGGAGATACTATAATACCTCAAAAACCTAATAGGCTGAACAATAGGAAATTGGGTGAACCACGGAGAGGTTCATGGACCGTGAAAGAAACCACGGTCCGACGACCTGCTCGTGGTTCACACCCAGCCAGTATGGTGGACCACGGAGCCCTTCACGAGTCGTGGAATAGCTCGTAGAAGTGAGGCAGAGCCACCAGGGCTCAAGTGTTAGACCACGGGGACCTACACGAGTTATGGTCCCAATGACGGGCCATGGACGGTTCCGTCATCCTGATCAATTAGACCCCAAGACATTGTGAGGAACCACGGTTGCCTTCACGGCCCGTGGTCCTTCACATGGTCTGTGAAGTGGACGGTAGATGAGGCCTACCAGACCTGAAGGCAGGGCAGGTCCACGAGCATGACCAAGTTGACGGGTCGTGGTCCTAGTGACGGTTCGTCACTCCCCTCGTGGTCGGCCCTCGCCAGCTTTAAGTCGGGGTCGTTTGGTCTTTTCCCTATGTATTGGACATTTAAACTACGTCATTTAACACCTAAACTATGTCATTTTACTCAGTTTAAGCCTAATATTCTAGTCAGACATTACCCAAAACCCTCATTCACCAAAAGTTAGAATGAAAAGAAGAGAAAGAGGCGCCAGTTTCTTTCAAGAACAATCAATAGTGTTCTTCTGAGTTCAGCCCCAAAATCCAAAGGATTTCTCCGTAGATTTCGTCACCAAGTATGTGGGATTTCACTAATGGGTTTCTTTCACCCATTAGGTCCCTAGAATTCAGTTAGTTCTTCAGATTCATATAAATTGTTCAAACCTAGGGTTTCTAGATTTTCAAGAATTATTGTGATTATGGTTCCCTTGATCTAAATAACTTGTTTCTTGATAATTCGATATAATTCCATGCATAGTACTCAGAACCCTAGTTTGTGTAGATTCTATTAGTTCATGAATTACACTTGCTAGGTCAGTTAAATAGATAATCATGCTTCAGATTTCGAATGTCACATTATTAGTGTATAATCGTTGCATTCTCAGTTAGCATGTTAGTATTTTGAGCTATTCAGTATTTCAGTTACATTTCAGTCATATACTTATTCAGTTTGGAGTAGACTTAGCATCGAGTTGGACTAGGGTTCAGCGTACCCTCATAGTCCCAGAACTACGTGCCCCCGTAGGATATAAGTCTTCTTTGTTGGGCATCAGATTTAGTGATCACAACAATCATGCCTTTATACCCCTGGCAAGGTATATTGGGTCCTCTTGATGGGGCGTATACATCGGACTCCACGTTTAGCTCACATGGTTTATGTCGGTTCATGGTAGCTCCCACAGTCAGACTCTTAGTGCATTTGACCAGGATTTCAGCCTTCATATTAGTTTATAGTTCAGCATGTTATCTTCATGATTAGCACTTGGTCATTGCATTTAGTTTAGTTCCTTTCAGTTATACTCCAGTACATATCTATATCTTGTTTCAAATTATATCATTGCTCAGTTATGCATTGTTCAACTTACACTATTATCTAGTCTATATTGTTGCTCAGCTTTTATACTTTATTCAGCTACATATCTATATCTTGCATGCTCAGTACATTCCAAGTATTGACGCATACTCTGTGCTACATCCTTTCATGATGTAGGTTCAAGTACTCAGCATCCAGATCACGCATAGATCGATTACCGGTCCGCATGCAACAACTTCAGTGGTGAGTCCTCATATTTCGAGGACAATAGACATGCTTTCATTTTTAGTCTTTACTTTCAGTTTTCAGTTTTGTAAGAGTTAACTGGGGGCATGTCCCAGCAACTCAACTCAGTTAGAGGCTTTTCAGACATAGCAGTAGATTCAGCTTGAGTTGTTAAGCGGTTGTTTCAGTTATCACTAAACTCTTAGTATCGTTACATTCAGACTATTTGGTCTTTGTCCCCACATCAGATATTTATTGATTTAGCTTCCACTTAGTTCATTTTACTTAGCTATTGTCAGCATGTTCATGATATGCCAAATTCTAGGTTAGCTTGGGGTCACTCGTGATCCTAGATCCCGTGTTATGTCAAGGGGGTAGCCTCGGGGCTTGACAACAATACACTACCAACTCATCTATGAGATCTTCTCTCAGAAATATACCCAATCCTAATGACCCTTCAATATATCTTACCACTCTCTATGCAGCCATTCGATGTGATTACTTAGGATGTTGCATGAACTGGCTTCATAACTAAACAACAAAACATATGTCTGACCTAGTAATTGTCAAGTAAGCAGTTTGCCCATGAGCTTTTGATATCTGCATATGTTCTTAAACAAAGGATCTTCATGAGTTCCTGTATATTTGTCATGTTCTCTTGAGGTAAGCTTGACATTAGCTTCCAGTGGTATGTGTACAAGTCTAGCTCCTGCTAGTCCAACACTATATATGAGTTTCAATGCATACTTCATCTGATTCATCAAAATTTCATATTAAGATCTCAAAACTTCAATCTCCAGTAAATATTTCAATTCACCTAGGTCTTTGACCTTGATCGGACTATGCAAATACTTCTTTATATTATCAATAAGTGTGTGATTGCTTCCTGTAAGAAAGATATCATCTACATAAATCAACAACGCCACAATATCATCACCATAATATTTAGTGAATAAAGAATGATCATGTGAACTTTGCTTGTAGAGTACATCAAGCAAGACAATGGTTAACTTAATGTACCACTATCTTGAGGCTTGCTTGAGTCCACGCAATGTCTTCAATAATCTGAACACTCTAGTCTCCTCCTTACTATGAAACCCTTGAGGTAAAAACATATAAACTTCTTCACAATGATCTCCTTGTAAAAATGCATTGCTTACATCCATATGAAAAAGGCTTGAATCTTTAGAAGTTGTCATAGTTATAATTGTTCTAACTGTCTCATATTTGCCACTGAGAAAAAGTTTCATGGTAATCCAATCCTTCTTTCTGTGTATGTCCTTTATCTACCAACTGGGCCTTGTACTTGTCAATTTCTCCATCAACCTTAAGGTTGAGTTTGTACACCCACTTTGACCCTATAGGTTGCTTACCGGGTGGTAATAGCACTAACTTCCATGTCTTATTTTCTTCTAAGGCAATGATTTCTTTCTGTATAGCATCAATCCACTCATCATGTTGGAAAGTTTCTTCGAATGTCATTGGTTCCTAAATAGCTAAAAAGAAGCTCAAATAAGCTTGGTACTTGTTAGATAGGTGAGAATAACTAGCATAGTTGGGAATAGGGTATGTGCAGTTTAATTTGTTGCAGTCTTGCCAACATAATCATCTAGCCCTATAGGAGGTTTGACATTTCTTAGAGGCCTTTATTGGCTATCCTAAGGTAAAGAAACTTGTTCCTCATCATGAACTTCTTCATGATCAACCTCATTGATATCTTCAGAAAACTCATCAGCAACACCTGCAAGGTCTATATCTCTTGAGACTATCGTTGCAGTAGTCTCAGCAGGTAAATCAGATGGAATTATAACTTGTGTAGCCTCTTGCATGAATGTGTCAGGAATGTGAACATAATTTTCCTCAATAATTGAGTCGTTAGTGGATCCAAGTGGTGTGACAGTAAATATATCTTTAGCATCATAATGTTTTCCATCTTTAAAGGGAAATATTGTCTCTTTAAATATTACTACATATTTACTAATAAATAAAAGTCTGTTTCATATTCATACAACCTGAAATCCTTTTGATTTTCACAGAATCCTATCATGACTACCTTTCTAGCTCTATCTTGAAATTTGTCGCCTCTAGGTAACACACTAGCAAATTAAAGGCAGATGATTAATTTTTACTTGCTTTCCAAATAACATTTTATATGGTGATTTAAGATCCAACAACTGATAATCTAAGAACCAATATTAAATACCTTTTTAACTTACTCATTGATTTAATATTTTCACAAACCAAAATCGATAGATCAAGTCTAATCTACCTATGTACACCCCTAGTGATTTATACATTGCACTCCTTCTTCTTCTTCTTTTTTTCTCTTCCTTTTTCTTTTCTTATTCCTTGAATGAATTCACACAAATAAATATGCTTGCACTCTTCCTATCCTTGTTTGCAATTACTCTCTCTTTCTCTAATTACTTTTTCATTTTTGAATTGTCACACCTATTCAAAAAAAATTATTGACATAGTGAATTCACCATTTTATCTTTATTAATTATGAAGTGAATGAATTAAAAATTTAAGATTTTCAAGAAGTTCTACCTATTTCAAAATTAATTAATTGAGGGTATAACATGTAAAAAAAATTGTCCTTTCTTGATTTGTCAAAATGGACAATTAAAAGGGGAAAAGTAAAAAAGGAAAATTGGACAAGTAATTAGAGACATGGGGAATATCATTTAAATCAAGATAGGAGAACCCATAAATTTCTATTAATCGTCACTAGTTAAAGCTTTATAAAGTTCTAATCAACATTATTGATTAATCTAACTTGAAGTCTTCACATTATTATAAACAAAATATTAAAACATACTACTAAAAAAAACATATCGAAGATACCAACTAAGTAATCCAATAGTTTACAAGTCTTATCAATAATAATTAGCTGTTTGACATCTTAATTAGCGCATACTTAATCAATGACATAATAATGATTACAAATTATTAATTGTTAAAGTTAAGATAGATGCGACTTTTGTGATATAAATTACTGAATAATTAAAGGTGTTTGACTTAGGGATTAGTGGGTGGCTTGTACTAGCAGTTTGTAGAACAATGTTTTCAAAGACGTTTTTGAAGTGAGTCTCAAGATAAGATGTATCAAAAATATTTTGTGAGCAAATAAAAGACGTAAGTTTATAGAACATACGCCATAGAATTTGCGGTGTAAGTCCCAAACCGAAAAGCGTAAGTTTCAAACGTAAAAGTGTACGATTTGAGCGTTAAATATGATTTTCACTGTTTTAAAAGTTTTTTGCTATCAATCATATTTTTTATTATTAGTGTAATGACATTTATAATTTATATTTTCCTAAAATATAACTTATTTGAAATCTGATTTTCGAATTTTTTTTTCATCCTCACAAGTCACGTTTAGTGGATCCCCTTTTTTGCCACATCAACATTTTAGAGGGCAAACACTATCAAATAAGTAACTAAATTTAAGAATTAATTAAATTATTGATAATTTTGATACACGACTAATAATTCATATCAAATTTAAAATAGCCTTGAAAATAATTCAACTTTTTCAATTTCTGAATAATTTTTTTCAGACTATACACTCAATTTTCAATAATATAGTTATATTCTTTTTACGTTTCTTTTCTTCTTTCTTCTATTTGCAATTCCCTTCACCCCAACTCTTTCATGAATGAAACCAATAATTCATAGTTTGATTATTCATCAAATGGACATTCATTTGCAATTTCTTGCTATGTAATGTAATGATATTTCTTATATATACATTTATAAAAAGAATTTTAGGTATACCGTACACAAGTTAAAAGCAAAGGCGAAGTTAGGATTTTAATTTTATAGATTTTGAATTGTACAATGAGAATCCAAATGATAATAACTGAATTCTAAATTTAATATTGTACATATTTAATGATTTTATTAACACAAATATATTATTTGGACAAAATTTAATAAATTATGTTGAAACCGTATGCAAGCTACTAGCTACACCCCTATTAAAACTCATATATGAATTCATTATTATAAGTAAATAGACTTCAAACCTAGCAACAATATACTTGTTGAATTACAATATATATATAGTTATAATAGTTAAATACAGAAAATTGCCAGTTCATACAATTAAATACAAAAATATATATCAAGTTTGAGACAAGTGTAGAATCTTTTAGAAGATACTTTTCAACTGCTTGTGCACAAGGAATCTGTATTTAATGCCTACAATAATTATTATGTGCAACTTGTTTTTTTTTTTCTATAAAAAGAAATATATTATTTTATTCCACTTGGTTGTAACATTAAAAGAATTGAAAAGAATTAATGAAAGCCAAATTATAATTGGGTATTTATCAAAATTCTACCAAATCTGGAGGGGACCATAACGTTGTGACTTTTCTGTGATGTTGCATGTTTTTCTTTTTTCTTGTTTGTCTTTTCCTTGCTTACGTGACTGATGTTTATACTATTCTTTTTAATTAATAATTAATGGAGTACAAAATTTATGTTATTTTTTTTTCAAAATATCA
Source organism: Solanum tacnaense (assembly GCA_029582525.1). Taxonomy (NCBI): domain Eukaryota; kingdom Viridiplantae; phylum Streptophyta; class Magnoliopsida; order Solanales; family Solanaceae; genus Solanum; species Solanum tacnaense. Next base: position 8,502 of record JAJOOD010015795.1, on the reverse strand, counting down.
CATTAAAATAAATGTAAGGCGGAGAATAGTCCACGCTCTTCCTTACACGGCCAATTACTCCCTCCCTCTGTCCCTAATTATTTATCTACTTTTGAATTTACACACCTATTAAGAAAACAATTAATGACATAGTGAGTTTACCATTTTACCCCTATTAATTATGAAGTGGATGAAAAGTTCTACATTTTCAAAGTAATTAGTCATTTAATTGAGGATATAATAGGTAAAAAAAAATTGTTCTTTCTTGATTTGTCAAAATGGACAAGTAATTAGGGACAACTATAAAAGAAAAATGGACAAGTGATTAGGGACAGAGGGAGTATGTATGAACACAAAAACAAAAAAAAGTCCAATAATTTTAGAAAAGTATTTTTTTATTAAAAAAAAAAAAATATTGAGGGCAGGCAAAGGCAAAGGGAAAGGGGACTAGTTTGACATTGTTGATTTACCGTTGGAGGCCAAAAATACTTATTTTGAGAAAAAAAAATATTTTTATTGAAAATTAAGTGTTTGGTAAATCAGTAAATACGTTTTTAAATGGAAGCAGAAACAATTTTTCTGCGATTGGGAAGAAGCTAAAAATTTCTATTTTTTTTATGAAAAAGCAGAAACAAAAAATTATTTTTCTCAAGACTAAAATATCCTTTTCATATATATGAAATTACATATTTACCAATATATTTCTTTTGAATTAATTAGCATATTTCATAAGTTTGGTTAAATTTCATTTAAGAATTTTATTTTATATAACAAATTTTATTATTTATTTTACGTTTATATATTATTATTTTATAAATTATATATTATTTTACTAATTATTTTGTAGAATTAGAAAAAAGGTAACAATATTTTTTCAAGATTAGAAAAAAAAATAACAATTCAAAATTTTAACCTCCCAAAAAAGGTATGATATTGATTGAAAATTAAACATGTAAATTTTAATTTTAAGAAAATAAAAATTTAATTAATTTTTTTATAATAGATAGTTCAAATAGTTTCTCTCTATAAAATAATTTTAATATTAGAAATACATTAATAGTTGTCCTTTTTTTGTAATTTGACTCTTAAAAGCACTTTTTAAAAAAGATTAGCCAAAAGCAAACACTTTTCAAATGAATTAGACAAACACGAATTGTTTTTTTTTTCAAAAACACTTTTCTAAAAAGTCATTTTAATAAGTACTTCTAAAAATAAGTTATTTTAGCAGTAATGCCAAACAGGCTCTGAATCGAATTCTTACGAATTAAATGAAAATTTAAAAAGCTAACCAACTCAACAATTAAAAATTTTCATAGAGCATTATTTTCGATATTGTCATATGGGGAATAAGAAAATTACTCCGTCTCAATTTATAATATTAATTTTTCCTTTTAGTTAGTCCAAAAAAAATGTCACATTTCTATATTAAATAACAATTTAACTTTAAAATACTCATTTATATCCATACAAACATCTATTACTTATATTAGATCGCAAATTTCCAAAATCTTTATTTTTTTCTTTAACTTCATACCAAGTCAAACTAACTCATATAAAATGAGACGGAAAAAATATTTATTTTACAGAAAACTTGGCGGTCCAAGAAATGATGAAGGCAAAATAGCAATAGTAAATTTGTCACGACTCAAATTAGGAGGGAAGGAGAGTTGCACTCGATTCTGTTGGCAGCGCCACCTTTAAATAGACCATGCTATCCGCCATTTAAATTTAATCGAGGTTTCAGTAAAGAAAGCGTCGGTGGCTGAGCGAATCCTTTTCCCCGTCGTCTCATAGATACAAACAAATAGCTTCTCATAAAATAATAACAACGGAAAAGGGTCAATACTACCCTTTAGCTATTTGAAATAGAGCACATATACCCTTCAACTATGTTTTGGTTCAAAATTACCCTTCCTGTCTTACTATTGGATCACTTCTACCCTTCTATTTAACGGAACAAGATATGACATTAACGGAATAAAATATGACATTCAATGTGTAAATTATAATGCCACGTAGAAGTCCACCTAAGCACACCCACCCTACCCACTAAATGATTCAATCCTTCCCCTTCACTTCCACCATCAACTCTACAAACAATAATTTCTCCGGCACTATTTTGGCCCCAACGGACTTCATTTTCTCCTCCGAAATTCGCACATCCCCGCCAGACCCTTCCTCTCTTCTCCTTTGTTACCACACTCCCAAAACCCCTCTCACTTGGTTCAGCCTTTTATCCAATGTCAATGGCGTTGAGATTAGCCCAACTTTGTTCAATAACAATTGTCTTTTCTTCTTCAAAAGTTCTACTAGAAATGTATCGATTTCTTCAACAAAGAATTCAATTGGGTTTGTTAAAATCAGGATCTCACTGTTCATGGATTCGATGCTGCTACTATGTTAACCATCAAACGGCCAGAGCTGTAAAGTTTTACTTCCGTTTCTGTGACCTAATATAGCTTTGTTCTCACAACCTGACGGTTTCTGTTACGATTACCCTCACCATATTGTTCCCCGACGGTACCGATTTGGGGATCTTGCTAGAAATGCCAAGGGTTTATGATTTTGCAGACCATTCCTCAGAACAAGACTCTAATTGTAAATTTCATCTACGACATTCTAACTATTAGCGGCGTTATTGTTAATAGTACGGAGGTTTATAGAGTTGATGGTGGAAGTGAAGGGGGGAGATTGAATCATTTAGTGGGTAGGGGGAGTGTGATTAGGTGGACTTCTACGTGGCATTATATTTACACATTTTATTTCGTTAAATGGAAGGGTAGAAGTGATCCAATAGTAAAACGGAAAGGATAATTTTGAGTCAAAATACAGTTGACGGGTATATTTGTTCTATTTCAAATAGTTGAAGTGTAGTTTTGACCCTTTTCCGTAATAACAATGCAAATGAACAAAGCCACCAATCAAATGTGTATTTATATATCAGTATCACCTATTCAAATTTGGTCTATTGTTAATTTTGACACCTCAATTTATTCAGTTATCAATTCGATACATGTGTATCTTGTGGACATCTGATTTTATCAATTGCATGCAAGTGACGTATCAAATTGAAAAATTAGTGAATTAAATGTGTGTGGTTTTAAAGGCATAATACATAAATATACATTTTAACTTGACAACTGATTTTATATCCTTTTTACTTTGAGTGTGCACAAATAGACACTTAAAATTGTATAGAATTGAACAAAAATAGACATGCACATTCATCCTACATGACATTTTGTGTCCTATGTCACCGTCCTACGTGTATTACGTCACTTAGGACGTGTGTGTCTACTTGTTCAGTTTTATACAAGTTTAAGTGTCTAGTTGTGCATACCCAAAGTAGAAGGGCATAAATGACAGTTGAAGTCAAGTTAAAGGACATATTTATGTATAATGCCTTTATGAAAAATATTTTTTTAACATTTTCGATAGTTTCTCTACTTTCGATCCACTTTACATTAACAAGTGTGAGAGTCAACCCGATAATTAATAATATTTGTTTGAAAACACAAAAATTACTATATGATTTTTGGCTCTAAGGGTGGATCTTTGATCCAAAGATACAAATTTTGAAGGCCTTGTAACTATCTCAGTATAAATGCACCATCCGCATGTAATCTTGTTAATATGTTACTTATACATGCTACATATTCAAAATTAAAGACACGATATGATTTGTGGGGGAGAACGATGAAGTTTTTGAGTTTTAAATTTTTAATGGGTTGGGCAGATCAATTTTTTTTAAATGAGTTTGTAGATGCAATTGAAAACAAGTGTCATTGTGTCGGAAATTAAGGTGTGACATGAAAATTTAACATCTTAGTGTAAATATGAGTTTTTTTTTAATATAAACATATATATAATCCTAAAATTGAATAAAAAAGACAAATATGTTAAAAGTGTTGGTGTTATTGTGCATTTTATTAATATTAGAAATTGAAATATTAAGCGTATGATATAATTATGTAGGCATAAAGGGGAAAAGGTAGCATAATAATTGTTTGTAACTCATGCGACCGCAATGACATGTTCTCCTCATTAATTAGCTCCTATAATTGTCCCACTAATTTTCAAATGATTATCCACATTCTTAATCCTACACCTATATAAAGAATGTTTTCTTCCTTGTATTGGATAGTGAAAAAAGATGTGAAATATTATATTGTGATTATATTTTGAGGTTAGCTAGTGTATTGAAGGAAAAGTTGAGACAAAGAAAAACATTCTAAGTTTTCAACTAATTCACAATAAAGAAAAACAGTATTTGATATTGAAGAAAGATGTTCTATTGGTGGAGCTATGGACTCTTTAACTAATTTAGAGTTGTTTGAGTTATACGGCGTTGTTGTGTCCTGGAGGAGATAAATCAAGAGTTATATTGTTGGGATCGGTATAGATTATTCCGCGGTGGACTACAACCTCCTTAAAGAGAACGAAATATCAACGCCTCAGACTAATATTTATTTATTCATTTTATTTTCAACTATAATTTAGGGTATATTTACCAATATATTGAAAAATATAATAAATAACAAATATAATTTATTTGTCAAAGTATAAATGACCATTGTCCGTAAGTTATAGTCTTACGACTCTAATGAACTTCGATGTGATGGTGGACTTGATATATAGCTACTCAAGTTTCGACACGGTACCTTTTGAATATAGGCAAGTCGACATTACATAATTGCACATATTTGTTTTGTTTAATATAAATATAAATAAATAATAGTAATAAGAGCAACATGAATGGTAGCAACTAGAAATCTTTAATGAAAGAACATATCATGATAAGCTTTACTATTTTGAATGATAAAGTATATGATAGCTTCAAGCATGCTAAATAAGGCCACACAACTTTGATTCCAGGAATAGAAAGTGATGGTTGAGAACAATTTCAATGGGAGTTAGGAATGGCTAGGCAGGGCATGGAGGGAGAACTTATTCCATACTTTAAATCTCCTCCAACCACGCTCTATTGCTTGTCCCAATCACCTTCTTTTTTCCTCTCGCGGTCGTTTGATAGGGTGTATAAGAATAGTGTTAGATATGGTGTATTAGTTATGTTTGCATTAGTTATGCTGAGATTATCTCTCATACATTGTTTAATTTGGTGTATTAAAAATAACACGCATTACATAACTTCTATATATATAAAAATATTATGCAAGTTGGGTCTCGAATCAAGATCAAGGTAGGATCCCAAGTTGGAACACTGAGATAGAGCCATGAGTCAATTCCTAGGTCTTATGTCAGGGTCGGAAGTTGAATCCTATGTCGGAGTCAGGAGTTGATCAGTCCCGGGTTGGAAATGCAATTGGAGTCAAAAGTCGAGTCCCGAATCAGGTCTCAGATTGATTCCCAAGTCGCGATTGAGAGTTGGATCCTAGATTGATGTTGAGATTGGGGTCGAGTCGAGACCCTGGGTTAGGATCAAGAATTTAGGTCTCACGCGGTAGAGAGGATGAGAGAGTGGTGGGTTAAGAGAGGGTGTGGGGCTGAGCAAAAGGTGGTGGTGGGTCGTGTGATGGACTAGTAGGTCGAGGGTTGGAAGTCAAGGGTTGATGGTCTATGGTGTCTGTGTGGAATAGATTGTGATGGTGATGGTTAAGTTGAAAGAGAGTTTTGAAAAGTGATTTTATTACTTCACATGCTCAAACCTTTTTAGTATCGCTTTCCTCATCTTGTCCACTATGGAGGTCACCCCCACCTTATTCTGAATATACTCATTTCTAATCTTATCTCTCCTAGTATAACCACGCATCCACCTCAGTATCCTTATCTTCGTGACACACATCTTCTAGACATGAGAGTGTTTGACTGACCAACCGTCCTTATTAAATATGGATTGAAATAAAAAATATATATTTATTTCAAAAGTCACCCATCAATTCGTTGGTGCTTATAATGCAAGGGGCAACGTGCAATTAATTATTGAATCAAAGGTCCAAAACAAGCAAAAGACAGATGGCCCATCAATGAATAAGTAGTCATTTGGAATCCAAAATTTAATTTTATAATTTCATTTATTATAATTTTGTGGTTTATAAAGTGATGATAGTGACATTAAGAGAGTCAGAGCTCTTAAATAATTGCAAAAATCAAGAAAATTATGACATAAACAAGGCCTCTGTCTCTCTAAGTCACAACAACATTAATTGTATGAAGCAAAAAAAAAAAAAACCTCACATATAATCTGAAGTAGATTCTGACAAATTTTTAAGTATAAAACTACAATGGAAGTCCAAAGAGCTGATGTTAGCTCTTAAAATATAATAATGTAATTATTTTAAAAAAAAATAGAGTAGTTGAACTAGCACTTTTGACTCAGCAGATGTTGTCTGTACATCAAAGGACATACATGAAATGCCAAATAAGAAAATATAAACAAGAGGCTAAAACATTTTTTCACTTATCCGCACTCAGTATTTACGCGTTAAACAAAATAACTTAACCTTATAAGTTAAAGTGACAAATCAGATCAATTAATCATGGTTAAATGATCAAGGTTTAAACATATACACAACATGTGTCTTACATTAATTAATTTGATACGAATATTGAGTGAGAAAAAAAGTTTATATTATTTTAATGCATAATTCTATTGTTTTGAAAACATAAATTTCTATCCATTTCTTGGTTTTCAAAAAGAAGAAATGAAGCAGGGTAGTTATAAAATTTGTACAACTCAAATCTCCATGTAATATAAAATTTGAACAACAATTATCATATCAACTGCACAGATCACTAATAATGTAACTCATTATTACAAGTGCAATGGACCATAAAGAAATTAAGAGTTATCAAACAGCTCTGAGTACTATCATGTGCCTCAATGATTCTCATTTAAAAATATAATAATGAGAATGTTGTCTCTAAGTCATGAATAGGGGTGACAAAATAGATAAAATTGATGGTTATCTACTTGATCCAATCTATTTTAAATAGGTTGATTATTCAATCATTTAAAAGTGGATTGAATATGAATCAATTCATATTATTCATCATAAAATATGAGTAACTTATGAGTGTCCATCAATTGCACTTCCTTTAAGTGTGTAGGGTATAAGACGCTGGTGTGTTTGATATATAGAAATATATTTTTGAAAAAAATTCGATTTTCTCATGTTTAGTTGATTTTAATGTTTTGAAAAGTATTTTTCAAATGGATTTATTTTTCTCTAATTTTTTAAAAATGACTTCTATACCTAAAGTGGGGGGTGGGGGGATTCAAAACTTTTCCTTTAATCAGAAAAAGTTAATGTGGAAAAGTTCACATATAAATCACCCCTACTGCCACTCTACAGAATCGTACATGAGATTTTCTTAACAGTTACATCCAATCACAAACTACATGATTTTTATGAAAATTTACCCATCACAAAGATGTACAGAGAAAGATAACAAACTTCTTATATCCCTTTTCTACTCAATCTAAAAACAAGATCGAGCGTTATCCCAATAACATTTTCTAGCAAAACATGGAAATGTTTTCCTTCATACCAAACACATCCCAGGGAGAATGTCATAGTTGTTTGGGACTGAGGTAATGTCATAGTTGTAATAATGTCATTGGTCTCATACAATCGAACTCTAACTTGTTTGGGACTGAGGTAATGTCATAGTTGTAATAATTATGTATTGATTTGGTACAACACTGCTTTTTTTGGCGGGTGGGGTGAGAGGGGGCAGGGGAGGGGGGGGTCAAAGTACAACACTGATTGCAATTAATGAGGTTTGTGCACAAAAGCTTATTGGAAGTAACGGACTACAACCTAGCAAACTAGCCTCCTTGCTAGCATTTTTTCAGGTCCTCTCGAACCAACATCTTCCAACCTGATGCTCTCACTTCTTGATTTTCTATTAGAAAAAAGAGAAAAGGATCAGCTAATCTAAAGTAATATTTACAACCACACTACAGAAAGAACACACCCTACCTTCTCAAGTGTGGCTTTGCAAACAACATTCTTGCAATCAACACTTTAGATCAATTGCTCATTTTATGATTCCATTAAGTAAGAGGAATCTTGAATTAAGAAACAGACCCTAGAAGCTAAAATAATAGGGTAATCATGAGCAATTGCAATAATCGGGTTCATTGATACTCCTAGTATAATAGATGCTATCACACATACAATCATACTCAATTCAATGGAATTATTTTATCTTAAAGGGGATCTTCTATATAATTTCGCACATGATAATTGGTTTTTAAACAAGCATATCATAAAGTTTTTAACAATAGACACTTGACATTATCAATTATGAGATAAGTGTTTCCACGCTAACGGGGAGACCAACACCAAACAACCAAATTATCTCATCAGATTGAGACGCAGCATCAAAGCTGGCATATAGAAGCATCCCTCTTGAGGAACACACATCACGAGAAGATCACATGGAATATTGATACATTGACTGAAAGAAGACATGGCTTAAAGCAAAAATTTACAAAAGATCTAAGAAGCCAAAGTAATATTTACAACAAGCTTTGCAGTCAGCAAGCCAGAAGCAAGG
>JAJOOD010015794.1:0-25050 GCA_029582525.1 Solanum tacnaense | reverse complement strand
GCCTTAGAACATCTAATTCTTGGAAATTCGTGGATCTTTCCTTCGAATCTCCCATATCTTTAGTTAGTTTTGTTGTTTCTTTTCTTGTGCTTCCGCATTCTAATATTCAATTCTCTATTTGTGATCTCCTTTAACCTTGCTGTTATTACTTATTAAGGAGATCTTTCAACTGTTCTTTTAGCTCTTTTAACTCTACTCGTGCCATTCTATATGGCAGAATAGATATAGGACGAGTATCGCGAAGAATATCTATAACGATGTCTATTTCTCTCTGAGGAGGGACTCTGGTTAGATCATCTGGAAAGACCTCAGGAAACTCACTCACAACAGGAACTGACTCAATAGGAGGTATGTCAATAGTAGAATCGTTAACTCGTACTGAGTGATAGACACAACCCTTGGAAACTAACTTTCTCGCCTTAAGGTACGAAATAAAATGACACTTAGGCATTGATGAACTACTCTTTCACTCAAAGACTAGCTTGTAAGGGAACTGGAACTTGACAACTCGAGTTCTACAACCAATGGAGGCATAACATGCATGAAGCCAGTTCATACCCAGAATAACATCAAAATCAACCATGTCTAACTCAACTAAATCATCCATACTGCTCTTGTGATTGACGGAAATGGTATAATCATGATAGACTCTCTCAACTAAAATAGACTCACCAACATGTGTAGAAACACTGAAGGCCTTAAGAAGTTGCTCATGAAGAACATAAAAATTCATTGCAACTTATGGGGTCACAAAAGATAAACTCGCTCCTGGGTCTAGCAAAGCATCAACATCAAAAGTAAAGATTTTGATCATACCCGTGACAACATCTGGAGAATTCTCTACCTCTTGGTGACTAGTTATAGCATATAGGTGGTTTGCTCCTCCGCCAGCTCTTGAAGTAGCTCCTCTAGATGCAGCTCTGTCTTATGGGGAAACTGATGAAGATTGGGCTTTATTATCCTGATTCCCATTACCTTGCAAGTTCTTAGGGGACTGTTTCATGAAGTGACCCTCTTAACAACACATGAAACAACCAGTGGAGCCATCGCGACACTTACCTGGGTGGTTCCTACCACACTTAGAACATGCATGAGCCCATTTACCTCATTGTGCCACACTACCTTGAGGCTCTACATGTCTAGCTCTGAAGTGCTGTGAATTCTGACTATTGTACTCACCTTTGTTTCTGGGTGTAAGTGCACTAGCAGATGATAGAGCAGGTCCCTTTTGTTTTTGTTGGAAGGATGCTTGGTTGGCATTACTTTTCTGCTGCCCGAACTCATTCCCAGATGTCTTAGCATTTTTGTTTCTGAACACTTCTCTATCCCTCAGCTTATCCTCCTCAACCTGCTACACATGAATCATCAGTCTCACTATGTCCATATCATCTATTAGCATTGCAGCCTTACCTTCGGAGCATCTAGCGACAAACAGATAGTACTCATGAATAGACAATCTAGCAACAAACAGACTCATCCTACTCCTCATATCTGCAACCATCTTTGGGGCATAACGAGATAGTTGGGTAAACTTCAAACTGTACTCATGAACACTCATTGACTTTGCTTAAGGGTGAGGAGTTCTCATACCTTGGCTTCTTTCAGTTCCCGGGGAAAGTAATGCCCTAAGAAAGCCTCCTCAAACATATCCCAACTCATATTCGGTGCACCATTAGTTCTTCCCTCCTTCCATTGATCGAAGAAGATCCTAGCGACACCATTTAGTTGGTATGCAACTAATTCTACTCTCTTAGCATTAGTGACATGTATAACCTCAAAAACCTTCTAAAGCTTCTCAACAAAGTTCTCTGGATCCTCAATTTGATACTTGAACTAGTGAAGCTCTCAGATCCTAGAGGTATCAGCTACATCCTGTTGAACCCAGTTTTGTCCCACTTGGTTGGTCACAACTTGACTCAGCATTCAGATGGCTTCCCGAAATTCAGCATTGGTGATCTCTCCTTGGAGTTGCACTTCAGGTGCATTATGTACCCCTTGTTCCTCGATATTCTTCCTAGCAGGACAACCTCAGAAAACTCTTCGTGGAGACATGATCAACTGAAAGACACGCACAAGCATGTGTTAGAAAGAGACTTTATAGAGATAAACTCTATCACACGAAATGAGTATGAAAGAAGTGAAGGAAATTCCTAAATGTTGCAGCCTCCTAATAATAGATGTGGCGTGCTTAACACCGATAAGTAGGACTCTAAATACATGACTTCATAGACTCTCTAGGAATCTTAAACCTTGTGCTCTGATACCAAGTTTGTCACACCCCGAGCCTACACCTTGGGCGGGGCTGGCACTCGAGAACCATTGATGGCACTTAGTGGACCCTTGGCCTGGCTAAACTCTCAGTGTAAGATTTACTCAACATAAAAAGTACTTAAATACAATCTTAAATAAACTAAGAATGTTTAAAATAACATTCAACTTAGCCGAAATGGCACTCAAGTCTTTAAAATTAAACAACTAAAATATCAAGACTAAAGAACTCATATCTAACTGTCTATGAAGCCTCTAGATTCTAAAAGGGATGTTGGGACAAGATCCCCGATCATCCTAATAACTGAAATATCCAAAAGCAATAAAACAAAACATAACTAAAGGGATCCTCCAAAAAACAAAGAGGCTCACCAACTGACTCGAAGTGCTCGACTGGATCAACAAGGCACTGGATGTTGATCCTGGTTACATGTATCTGCATCATAAAAGGATGCACGCCAAAAGGCATCAGTACATTGAATGTACGAGCATGCAAGGGGAAGTCTAAACATGACATAAGCGTGAACTGAAATCTGAAAGAAACACTTACCTCAACTTTACTCTACTCATGGATACCCAACTCAATGCAGAAATAAACAACAATAAAGATGAAGTTTATATAAAGTATTTAAATAGTAAATAACAACTCAATTTAATCATATAGTAAAGTAATATATTTTTGTGGGAGTTTCACGACCCAAGGGTACCCCCTTAGACGTAGCATGGCACATAACACCCCTAAAGGCACTATGTAAGCCACTTAGCATATCATCACATGAGTAAAGAAAAATAAAGAGTAAAAACACATTTTTAAAGTCTTAAGAAGTTTTCATAAAAGAGAAGCGGAAGTCTAGACATAGTCTCATTTAGCCATCTATTACAATCAAAGTATCTAAATAGTGTCACATCCCTTACAATAGAAATTCCAAAAGTCTAGTACAATGAAAGAAATGAAACAACAATAGATCACTTGTCCTCGGATCCATTAGGACATACCACAAGCTTTGGAAAATAGTCAATCCAAGCTTTGAACTAGAAGGAAGATCACCTCAAAGGCTGGAACCTACACTTTGTAGAAAAATGTAGAAGAAATATGGGTTAGTACAAAAATGTACTAAGTATGGTAGCATGCATGAAAACATTTAAACATGCTAAAAAGGGACATTTTAGTTGAAAACTATGTACTTTACCAAGTTTAGAGTTCATGACGAAAACTAGTGTGAAAGCATAAGATACAAGCATATTGAACATATATATCTATCATCTCATCATAATAGAAGCAAACCATAAGTACCCTCTAAGCATCATTGTGCAACGTATGTATAAGATCCCATACTCCTACCCACACTAAGGAAAGCATATTAAGTGATTATAGTTTATAACTCCAATTCTAGTACATTCTATCATTGTGGGATTAGCTTTAACCGACATAGACCATGGGAGCTTAATCATGGAATTCGGTGTCTACCCCACACTTAAAAAAGGATTGTCCTACTTGCCTAAGGTAGAAGTCAACTATTAGCTTAGGTGGATCCACTAGCTAAAAGGCCTATGAGGGCACATAGTTTATGGGATAGGGGGATTGCTACTAGAAAACCCAGCCTCTACTAACGTGAGGGATTCCATCCCAAGAGATTGTTCCTAGAAACCCGGCATCTACTATCGTGAGGGCTTCCATCTCATATTACTATCCACTCAGTGCTAAGCATCATTCCCATTAATTTTATATTAAGTCTTGACTTAAATTGATAATTATGGAAGAATGTCTTGATACTCAATCCAACAAACTCATACAAAAGCTCCTACATTTATTAGGGGAGACTAGTCTTCAACCCTTAGAATCACTACATGTGACAAACCTTTCACATAGTATGATATTCATACCTAAGTGTGTACATAAGGATAATCATCCAATCAACACAACAATTAGATTATGATATATGCACTTTACTCTTAAAGAAATCTAATTGTATACAAAGAAGTCTCATACATATAACTAGTTCTCATGTTTTGCCATTCAAGGGCTATAGATCACATTCAACTAATCGACCTAGAGTTACTACATTAGATATAAATGGTAACATGATTCAAATAACTAAACTACTACAAGTACTATTTCATAGTTACTACAATTCATCCAAATCACAAGTCATAAATTAGGGTTATGGGGAATTAATTGATTCATGGGATATTTTATCATAAAACAGTAATTCAATCATAATATAAGACAATTAAATCATTGAAAACGTTTGTAGAAAGAATCCATGACTTGGAGTGAAAATCCTAGGTTTTGGAGACTTTTCTACTTTGAAATTGAGAGTTTGAGGACTTCATGGATGAAAGATAACCAGGAATCAAAGAATACCTTACGTTAGGTGTAGAAATCCACCAAAATCGTGTGACAAAGCTGCCTTCTTCAAGCCCTAGTTTGATCTTCTTCTTCTTCTTGGGGTTTCTAGAGAGAAGATTTTGGAGAGGTTTTGATTTTGTTTTGGAGATTTATAAATTATGACTTTAGATGGGTTAATTTAAGTGGAAAAAATACTTATATAGTTGTTTAAAATAAGCCTAAAACGACACCACTTAACCATAAAATAAAAGGGAAATCATAGAAAGACCCCTAACCTTAACCGCCAAAAGGCAGTTTCAGGTGTGACCTATGACTGGGGACTCACGAACCGTGGGTGGGACCACGGCCCGTGCTGGCGGGTCATGGTCTGGGATTTGATTTTCAGGGGCTTGACCCACGATCCGCACCTACGGGGCGTGGGTGGACCTAGGGGGCATAGGTGCCCTCGTGGGTCATATACCTCCCTCTGTCGCAATAGAAATCGAGAATGGAGTTGACTTCGCTACACTTGTTTATAGTTGGAAATTCCAACTCGAAGGCCCTAGTACTACTGATTCCGACAGCCTATGATGAAATAGCACAAAACAAAAAAGCCCAGGTCACTATTTTTGGGCTTTTCCTCAAGGACCCATGGTTGGGCCTTGGGGTTTAGACCTTGCATCCTAACACTAAACCATGAATTTGAAGGTACGGGGAGGTATTTTTAAGGATCTTATTCTAAGGTCAAGCTTTAACTTAGCCTACTAGTTTTATGCTAGACACTAGTTTAGTTTACAGGTTTCCAGAATGTTACATTATCTTCCCCTTGGGAATATTCGTCTTCGAATGATGATCTAGATACCAAACTAATTTAGAGACTCAAGACTAGCAGCCCATCATGCATGAAACATAAAAATAATGCACCATTCAAAGGAGGAAACATCAACTCCATCTCAAAACATAATCAATGCAATACAAGGGAGTAGGAACTACATCTAACAACCCAATATGCATGAAACTCAATATTTCTCATATTCATAGGAGGAACTACTTCCTCCAACTAAAATAATGCTCAACACACATCATGGAGCCAATATGCCAATACTCTCAAAAGCATACTAAAGCAGGTTCATCAACATATCTCATGAAGTCAAATAGGCAACTCATACTAAATGCACAATAACATGAGGAACATAAATCACGAAAAATCATTTTCTTACTAAACATGAATTTTATCAAGAACATGCATAACATAAGAAAATCATGGAAAAACTCATATCACACACATGACTCCCAAAACACTAAAACTCAAGAGGAACTACTTAACTCAAGATTGATTAGGAGTAGAAGGAAAAAGATGAGGATATCGGGACTTCATATCGGCCTCGGTCTCCCAAGTAGCACCCGCAACTAAATGATTTCTCCATAAAACTTTGACGGAAGCTACTTCATTGTTTCTCAATCTCTTGACATGCTGGTCAAGGATTTCTACCGGAACCTCTTCATAGGAAAGGCTTTCATCAACACCTAACCCTTCTAAAGGAATAATGGACATCGGATCACCAATAAACTTTTTAAGCATAGAAACATGAAATACTGGGGCCAACTCATTTGGCAAGTCCAACTCATAGGCAACTTTCCCAATACGCTTCGAAATTTTATATGGGCCTACAAAGCGGGGACTAAGTTTCCCCTTTTTGCCAAACCTCATCACACCCTTCATGGGTGAGATTTTCAAATAGACCCAATCACCAATTTCAAATTCTAACTCTCTTCTCCTCACATCGGCATAAGACTTTTGCCTACTTTGAGCCATTTTCAACCTCTCTTTAATGAGCCGAACTTTCTTAATAGATTCATAAACCGATTCGAGGACAATAAGAGCAATAATACCTACTTCAAACCAACCAACCAGAGACCTACATCTCCTACCATACAAGACTTCAAAATGAGTCGTACCAATACTTGAGTGGTGACTATTATTGTAGGCAAACTCTATCAATGGCAAGTGGTAATCCTAATTACCCTTGAAATCTAGAACACACGCCCTCAAAATGTCTTCTAAATTTTGAATGGTACGCTCCGCTTGACCATCTGTTTGAGGGTGGAAAGAAGTACTAAGCTTCACCTTTGTACCAAGCCCTTTTTAGAATGACTTCCAAAAGTGTGAAGTAAATTGAGTATCCTGATTCGAAATGATGTATAAAGGAACTCTGTGTAACTTCACTATCTCCCTTATACTCAACTTGGCATAGTCTTCCGCCGAGTGAGATACCTTAACGGGAATGAAATGGGCTGATTTTGTCATTTTATCAACAATGACCCAAAAAGAATCATGTTGCCTTCGAGTACGAGGCAAACCCACAATAAAATCCATATTCACCTCTTCCCACTTCCAAGTGGTTATTGGTATATCTTGAAAAAAGCCTCCCAGCCTTCGGTGTTCGGCCTTAACTTGTTGACAATTAGGACATTTGTCTACAAATTATGCAATATCCTTTTTCATACCATTCCACCAATAGACTTCCCATAGAACACGGTACATCTTGGTGATATATAGAACCATGAGCCTCTTCTAGAATTTGCTCCCTTAACCCATCAACATCCGAAACACATAAATGACCTTGGTACCTAAGTACCCCATCTCCCCCTTGGGAGAAAACCTCAACGAACTTGTTGAGTACCGATTCTTTATATTCCATTATAAAGGATCAAAGTCTTGTTTAGATTTCACATCTACCACAAAGGGTGATTCAGAGACATTATGAACCGTGAAACCACCCTTAGGAGAATCTACTAGTTGGACACCTAGCCGGGCCAAACTATGCACATCACAGACTAACTCTTTCCTTTCATCTTCTGCATGGGCCACACTACCCATGGAGAACCTACTAAGGGCATCCGCCACCACATTAGCCTTGCCGGGGTGATAGAGGACACTCACCCATACAAGTAATGTGTCCATATTTTCAAGTCTTTTTGCCTAAACATATATTGAAGACTTTTGTGATCAATGAAGACATCTACATGGACCCCATACAAGTAATGTGTCCATATTTTCAAATCAAATACTACCGCCTCTAATTCAAGATCATGGTTGGATAATTCTTCTCATGAACCTTAAGTTGCCTTGAAGCATAAGCAATCACCTTACCATGTTGCATGAGCACACATCCCAACCCCACTCTAGAGATGTCACAATATACAACAAAACCATCGTTACCCTCCGGTATGGTCAACACTGGAGCAGAAGTAAGTCTATCTTTCAACTCTTGGAAGCTTTTCTCACAAGTCTCCGACCACTCAAATTTAGCCTTGTTTTGAGTGAAAGCCATTAATGGAGAAGCAATGTAGGAAAAACATTCAACAAACCTCCTATAGTAGCCGGCCAAACCCAAGAAGATTCTAATGTTGGAAGGAGTTAGAGGTCTAGGCCAACTCTTGACTGCATCTGTCTTCTAGGATCTAGCTCAATACCCTTACTTGACACTATGTGACCAAGGAAAGCTACAGTCCTCAACCAAAATTCACACTTGCTAAATCTTGCAAAGAGTGGTTGGTCCTTAAGAACTTTCAATACAATTCTTAAATGGTCAACATGGTCATTTTCAATCCTTGAAGAAATCAAGATATCATCGTTAAACACTATCATAAACATATCAAGATATTGTCGGAACACTATATTCATTAGATCTATAGACGCCGTCGGGGCATTTGTCAACCCAAATGACATAACCACAAATTCATAGTGACCATACCGGGTCCTAAAGTCCGTCTTGGGAATATCAACCCTTCTAACCATTAGTTGGTGATAACCCGAACGAAGATCAATTTTGGAGAAATAGCTAACCCTTTGGAGTTGATCAAACAAGTCATCAATTCTCGGAAGGGGATACTTACTCTTTATGGTCACTTTGTTCAATTGGCGATAATCAATGCACATTCTAAGAGACCCATCCTTCTTTCTAACAAACAATACCATAGCACCCCAAGGAGAGATACTCGGATGAATAAAACCCTTGTCTAGCAAATCCCTTAATTGTTCCTTCAACTCTTTCAACTCGGCCGGAGCCATTCTATAAGGAGGAATGGAGATAGGTTGTGTATCCGGCAAAAAGATCAATGCCAACATCTATTTCCCGCTCGGAAGGAACACTTGGCAAATCATCGGGAAAAACTTCTGAAAACTCATTAAGTACCGGAACTGACTTTAGAGAAGGGGTTTCAGACTCAACATTCATCACCCTAACACGATGGTAAATGTACCATTTGGAGATCATTTTCCTAGCTTTGAGACAAGAAACAAATTGACCTCTAGGGATAGAATTTTCCCCCTTCCACTCTAAAATGGGCTCATTTGGAAATTGGAATTTGACAACTCGAGCCCTACAATATATAGAGGCATAACATGCACACAATCAATCCATCCCCAAAATTACATCAAAATCTAACATGTCTAACTCCACTAAATCCACAAAAGTGACTTTATGAGACAAAGAAATGGGACAACTTCTATAGACCCTTTTTGCCACTACCGAGTCACCAACCGGGGTGGAAACCAAAAAAGGCTCTACTAACACTTCGGGGAGTATTTCAAACTTCATAGCTATAAAAGGTGTAACAAAGGACAAAGTGACACCGGGATCTAACAAATCATATACATCAATAGAAAAGACTTGTAACATACCGGTCACCACATTCGGGGAGTTCTCTTGGTCACCTCGGGATTGAAGAGCATAAAAGCGGTTTTGCTTTTGGGTATTGGAGTTGGAACCGCTTGGAGGAGTTTGTTTGCCTTCTCTCCCCTTGGCCATAAGTACCGAGAAATCTCTTATCTTGTGGCCACTCTTTCCACAATCATAGCACCCATCCGAGCGAACTAAGAATTTACCGTCATGTTTTCTACCACATTTTGCACAATTGGGCCTAGCAACATATGAACCACCACTATTGCCTCCTTGAGGATTAGGGTTGGAAACCATATCCTTGTCAACCCTTGGAGTACTAGAGGAGCCTTAATTGGAGAACCTTTGCTTGAACCTTTGCCGACCTTGCCCATCGGACTTAGCATTGGAAAAATTCCCTTCACCGATTCTAGCTCTTTTGACCTCCCTATTATTGCCTTGGAGTTTCTCACTCTGCATTTGTTGGGCATACACCATAAGACGTGAGAGATCCATGTCATGAAAGAGCATTGATGTACGTCAATCTTTTCTTACCACCTTGGATATACCCGTCACATACCTATTCATTTCATCCCTAGGATCCGCCACCATAGCCCGAGCATACTTGAACAATTCGGTAAACTTTAGGGAATATTCTTTAACACTCATACCTCCTTGACAAAGGTTGATAAATTCTTCCACCTTGGGTTCCCTCTTCTCTCGGGGAAAAAACCTATGAAGGAATGCTTTCTTGAACACCTCCCAATCTATGGGACCCGCTCCTACCGACATATTCCTCTTCCATTGAGTATACCATACATGGGCCACTCCCTTCAATTGCTAAGTGGCTAGCTCTGCTTTCTCTATCGACGTCACCCCCATAATATCAATTATCTTGTAGATCTCTTCCATAAATTCTTGAGGATCTTCTCCCACTATGGAACCAAAGAACATAGGGGGGTTCATTCTTGTGAAATCCCTCAATCTCGAAGCCGTGGAATTCCCACTAGGGTTTAAATGAGTTCCAACATCCCTATTGGCTTGGGCCATCATGGCTTGAGCCAATGTTAGGAAAGCCGACCTAATCTCCATATTTGTCATAGTCGAAGGATCAACCAGAGCTTGGTCATCTGGAGGAGCTTAATTACCTCGAGGAACTCCTTGATTCACGTTCTCCTCTTCCACCCTTCTTGTGTTAGCCCTTCGTGTATTTATTTCCTGAAGACACAAGAAAAGGAGTATAAGGAAGACTTTATAGAGTTAAAGTCTATGGCACGACTTAAGAGTAATGAAAGAAGTGTAATTTCCTAACATCTTATAGACTCTCATACATAAATGTGGCGCGCGTCACACTCATGAACAAGACTCTACTTGACGTGGCTTATGAGACATCATCCTAGAATCATTCTAAACTTTTTTGTCTGATTACCAAATCTGCCACGACCCAATGGTACCCCCTAGACATAACATGACACATAACACCCCTAAACGCACTATGTAAGCCACTTAGCATATCATCACATAAGTAAAGAAAAATAAAGAAGAAAAACACATTTTTAAAGTCTTAAAAAGTTTTCATAAAAGCAAAGTCGAAGTCTAGACATAGTCTCATTTAGCCATCTATTACAATCAAAGTCTCAAAATAGGGTCACAGCCCTTACAATAGAAAGTCCGAAAGTCTATTACAATGAAAGAAATGAAACAACAATATATCACTTCTCCTCAGATCCATGAGGACATACCACAAGCTTTAGAGAATAGTCAATCCAAGATTTGAACTAGAATGAAGATTACCTCAAACGCCGGAACCTACACTTTGTAGAAAAATGTAGAAGAAATACCGGTTAGTACAAAAATGCACTAAGTATGGTAGCTATGCATGAAAACATTTAAACATGCTAAAAAGGGACATTTTAGTGGAAAACAATGCACTTTACCAAGTTTAGAGTTCATGAAGAAAACTAGTGTAAAAGTATAAGGTACAAGCATATTCAACATATTGATCATCTCATCATAATGGAAACAAACCATAAGTACCCTCTAAGCATCGTTGTGCAATGTATGAATAAGATCCCATACTCCTACCCACACTAATGAAAGCTTATTAAGTTATTATAGTTCATAACTCCAATTCTAGTACTTTCTATCATTGTGGGATTAGCTTTAACCAACATAGGCCATGTGAGCTTAATCATGAAATCCGGTATCTACTACACACCGAAAAGGGATTGTCCTACTTGCCTAAGGTCAAACTCAACTATTAGATTAGGTGGATCCACTAGATAAAAGACCTATGAGAGCACATAGTTTATAGGATAAGGGGATTTCTACTAGAAAACCCAGCCTCTACTAACGTGAGGGCATCCATCCCAAGAGATTGTTCCTAGAAACCTGACCTCTACTATCATGAGGGCTTCCATCTCATATCGCTATCCACTCAGTGCTAAGCATAATTCCCATTGAGTTTATATTAAGTCTAAATTGATATTTATGGAAGAATGTCTTGATACTCAATCAAACAAAGTCATACTAAAGCTCCTAGCTTCATTAGGGGAGACTAGTCTTCAACCCTTAGAATCACTACATGTGACAAACCTTTCACATTGTATGATATTCATACCTAAGTGTGTATAGAAGGATAATCATCCAATCAACACAACAATTAGATTATGATATATGCACTTTACTCTCAAAGCAATCTAATTGTATACACACAAGTCTCATACATATAGCTAGTTCTAATGTTTTGCCCTTCAAGGGCTATAGATCACATTCAACAATTCAATATAGAATCACTACATTAGATATAGATGGTAACATGAATCACATAACTAAACAACTTCAATTACTATTTCATAGTTACTACAATTCATCCAAATCACAAGTCATAAATTAGGGTTCTGGGGAACTCATGTATTCATCGGATATTTTATCATAAAACAGTAATTCAATCATAATATAAGACAATTAAATCATTGAAAACGTTTTTAGAAAGAATCCATGACTTGGATTGAAAACCCTAGGTTTTGGAGACTTTTCTACTTTGAAATTGAGAATTTGAGGACTTCATGGATGAAATCTAACCATGAATCAAAGACTACCATACCTTAGGTTTAGAAATCTGTAACGACCCTCTAAATGAAGTAGGATAAAGTAGAGCCTAACATGAATTTTATGCATTAATAACTTGTTAAAATAATGAAAAATAACATTTTAAGTCAGTTTTAAAGAGTTTGGATGTCAAACGTCAAGGGACGACCAAGACGTTCGAAAACTAGTCTTTTACGTGTTGGTGTGTTCTAGTATGTTGTTCATGTTTTTATGTGTTGTTTGGAGTCTAAAATCAGTGGAGGTGATCCTAGTGTCTTAATATATGTTTTTAGGGTCAAAATGTTTGGATACGACTCCCTGGGGGCCACCCTAAGGGTCCCCGAGGAGGACCCCAACCTTGGCCAAGCAAGCTGCTAAGGCAGCTTGAAGTTGTGCTTGGAGGGAGCATGTCCGCGTCGCGGACTAGCTCCACCAAGGGCCAAAAGTTTGGTCCGCGTTGCAGAAATATCGCGGACTCTACTGTCTCGAATTTAATTTCCAGAAAAATTGTGGGAACACCTCCGCGTCGCGAACTTGTTTCCCGATGAAATCGATGAAAATAAAACTCAAGTTTGACTTATTTGAAAAGGTCCAACTAAGTGAGGGCTAGTTTGGGTACTTTGGGAAATTATTATAAACGGTTATTCTACCTATTTTAGGGTATTATAAGTTGGTTAAAACCCCAAAACCTAAAATTAGACCCCATTCTTCAAATTGACCCTTCTCTCTCAAAGTAGATTCTCACAAAAACTCCATTGAAGACCTTGATGAAGCTCAAGCTAGAAGACGGGTTTTCAACTGATTTCTTCTTCAATTTCATGGGTCTTCAATAATTAAGGTATGGTGACTCTTGATTATTGAATAACCTCTCATTCAAGGAGTTGTATCAAAGATTTTCAAAAGTGATTCAAAGACCAAAATTCCCAATTTTCAATCTAAGCATGGGTTCCTTGTCAAACAATTTTCTAAATCATTCTATCAATGAATTAATGTTGAATTAAGGTTTTTAAGATAATTTTCAAAGGAATTTTTAAAGAACCCATGATCCCCAAATTCTCGAAAATTGACCTATGATGTGGGTCTTTGTGAATATGATCTCTATTGGTGAAATTATGTTTAGTTTAGATTGTATTGATGTTTCTTATGATTATATATACTTATTCATGTTGAATTGTTGGTATATTGATGAGTTGAGGATTATGGCCTTATGGGCAAAGATATGGGTTGATCCCTTTGTTTGTTGAATTGTACTTAGACTATGTTTATGATATTGAATTACATTGTTGATTCCTATGGCTACCTATGTCAATTGATTATGAATTGTTGAGGATTGATCCATGGTGATCATGGCTTGGAGAATTGGTAAGTTGACCTAACTTCTAGACTATAGTATGAGAATTGATGTTCTGAGGTTTGATCCACTTATGGTGGAGGTGTTTACTTCTTGTCTATCTATACATATTGAGATCATGTCCTTGAAGGCTATATATGTGAAGTGAATTGATGATTATGATGCCTATGTATATAAAGTTGTGCTATGAAGGCTATATATGAAATCCCCAATGCTAGCATGATGCATAGTTCCCAACTAAATGTCCTTTTGAAAGCATGTTTTGCATGGTTATCATACTTACTGCATTCTTGTACTAACAACATTCTTCTTCAACTTTTTTTACACCAAGTGTAGGTGATGGTGGTTAAAGGGTCTTTCCTAGAAGTAATGAGCTTGGCTTATTATTCCCAAGTTCGGGTGTGTCCTTAAAGATTCAAGGACCTTTATGTTAAAGAGTTTCCTTAAGTTCTATGTACTAGATAGTAGTTTCTTTTTTATTGTAATGGATGTGTCCCTCTTGTGTTGTAGTCATGTTTTAAGATGGCTACCTTGAGACGTAGTACTCCAATTTTTGTATTAAAGGTTTAATGAAGTGACTTTTATGTCTTGTGTTATATTATGAAAAAGTTTTAAATATTCCGCTATTTTTCTGTGATAAATGCTATGACGAATGCTAAGGGGTTGTATAAGACCTCTGAGAGGTCGAATACGCCGGTAACGACTAGCGGGTGCTCTCGGGTCGTTACAAAATCCACCAAAATCTTGTGAGAAACCTCTCTTTTTCAAGCCCTAGTTTGATCTTCTTCTTCTTCTTGGCGTTTCTAGAGAGAAGATTTTGGAGAGGTTTTGATTTTGTTTTGGAGATTTATGAATTATGACTTTAGATGGGTTAATTTAGGTGGGAAAAATACATATATAGTTGTTTAAAATAAGCCTAAAACGACACCACTTAACCATAAAATAAAAAGGAAATTACAGAAAGACCCCTAACCTTAACAGCCAAAAGGCAGTTTCAGGTGTGACCAACGACTAGGGACCCATGGACCATGGGTGGGACCACGACCCATGCTAGTGAACCATATGTCATGGTATAGGACTTGATTTTAAGGGTCTTGAACCACGACCCCCACATACAGGGCGTGGGTGGACCTACGTAGGTGCCTTCGTGGGTCACTGCCTTGAGCTTTTCGTCAAGGACCCCCTATGGTTGGTCATTGGGGTTTAGGCCTTGGCATCCTAACACTAAACCATGAATTTCAAGGTACGTGGACGTATTTTTAAGGCTCTAATTCTAATGTCAAGCTTTAACTTAGCCTACTAGTTTTATGTTAGACACTAGTTTAGTTTACATGTTTCCGAAATGTTACTGGAGTTTCTCTAGCTGACATCCTTCACTATGAGCTATGTGATGATACAACGTCTCTCCCACGCTGCTAGAACTTTTCCATAACTTCCCTTGATATAGAACGCCTCACCTAATTAAATCCACTAGTCAATGCTAAAAAGCACTTAGGAATCATCTAAAAAGTATGATCCTTTCTACCCACGATGGCTACATTGTTTATGGAGACTTGGGTTATTATGAACTCATTCCCATATCGGTGCTCAATACTACTCCCAAAATACTCAGCTCATATGTTTAAAAACATAAAAACTCTTTATGTGGTTTGAGATAATTGCTCAAAAACTAGCTCAAAGGCTCTCTTGGAAATCGGTGTTTCCACTCTTGTTTAAATGTGAAAAAGTTTACGCTTTGGAAATACTTAGTTCCCGTATACTCTTTTTGAAGAAATGAACTTCATTTGTTACTCTTACTTAACTCAAAACTCAAGTCTTAAAACAAGTTTAAATCATTTGTAAAAGACTTTTTGAAAGGACTCTAACAACTCCCTAGACTTGGCTCTTAACTTTACTTGAATTTGGATTTATGGATTCAAGGATTGTGATTTGTGATAGGAAAGATCTCATGATGTTTAGAAGTGTTTTTAGATAGTTAAACATGAGAAACGATCAAGAAATCATTGTCTGGAAGCAAGTCTGTGACGCGGAGATGCATTTTTATTCTTGGTCGGGAAATAAATTTTGAGGCAGAAGGGTCCGTGACCGCTCCGCTCCGCGAAGAAAAAAATTCCCATCCTGAGGAACAGGTCCATGACGCGGACCTGGTACCCTGATTCACCCGACTTTTTCCTTCTTCATTTTCTAACCCCAATTCGCCTAAATTCGATTCTTTTTCTCAAATTCACTTTAGATTCAGATACACAGTATATGTACACTAGAATCTATTCATAAATGACTCTAAAATCAACACAGTTTCCTCAAGAACTCAACAATCCCATCTTAACTCAAGAACGAAAGCCAATAATCAAGAACACAATTCAAAATCATCAAACTTCAACTTTTTAGAATGAAGTTCGCTGAACTAAACATGATTGTCGTGTGGGTGAATGAACCCAATGCTATGAAACTCTCACATACCTCGTAGGATTGAGTCCTCGGCGAAATCCACAACCAAAATCGCAAGAACTTAACGAATCTTGAACTTTTCTTCTCCTTTCTCCTCTTGAGTTCTTTCTCCAAAAACCCAAGTGTGATTTGGTAAATGTGTAAACTGAACTAACTTAGTTTAGACCCCAAATAATTTACTAAAATTAGATTTAATTAATTGGGTAATGAAAAGACCAAAATACCCCACTAAAATCCGGTTTTGACTTTCCTTATCTAGACAGCCCGACTTCAAATGGGCATATCTCTTTCATACAAACTCGAAATTAAGAAAACGCAGTGGCGTTAGAAAGAGAATTCAAAGATCTTTCCTATGGTATCTTTTAGCACACCTAACTCATCCTGAGCTAGGAGTTATGGTCATTTAAAGTTGACCCCAAACTCTTACTTAATTTAACTTGTGAAGCTTTCCAAATTTGATTATTTTCAAAAACGATTTCTTTCAAATTCTAGTTCTTTCAAATAGCGAGGTGTTACAGGTTATCATTTCAGGAGTAGTGTAACATTATAACTTCTCAATAACAAGTAGTTATGATAATTCAATGGTCCTCTCATGCAACCCATACCCAAACTGTTAGTGTGCCAGAACGTGACACTCGATCCAATCAATACAACCACAATCACATGCACACTCAAAATGTACATACTCATAATCATACAATCTAGTGTTGAATCATGGCATACATTTGTCCAGTCATACTCATTTCATTAGGTTTGATCAATAGTACTTCATTCACATACATACATGCATTACAATGAAGCAATTACCAACATACATCACACAAACATGAAATAAAACTATCACCTACCTCGAAACCAAGCTTGAATCCACCGAAGGTACTTGAATCTTCCCTTTCCGGATTCTTTCCGCTCGTTTGTGGTCTAAAACAACAATTTAAGTCAAGGATCAATAAATTAAGGTCTAATTACTCGGACTATAACAAACCCAATAACCCAAAACCAAACCCATGATCCTAAGGTGCAGATAGGGCTTTTTTCCACTATCAATTTCAGTCCAAAACCCACCTCCAATAATAATTAACCAAGAATCTAAGTTCTACGGATCGAACAACGGATTAGCGGAGTAAAATCCTTAACTTTCGCACAAAAAGTCGTGGAAAACTGTCAAGAACTCGTCCTGGGTCGTCTCCTAAAATTTAAGAAAGAAGTTTGCAGAAAAAGATCTTTTTTGGGCTTTTTCCCCGACTAAATTCACGATTGAGCCGCTACGGCCGACCCCATCCCGCCATAGCGGCCTCGCCCTGGCGGGATTAATTCCTCCCTAGCAGCTTACACGGAGCCAGAGAGTTGGAATTTGAGTTCTAAACCCCCATTTCACAACACACCTTCAACCCATGATGTTCAAAAACTACCCTTTCATGCTACGATTAGTTTCGGGAATTCTACTGGCCCGTATTTGATTCTGTAAAGTCCTACGGGTTCTTTAATGTCTTAGCAATCTACTCATGTGATCAAATACATAATTACTTCCCCCATTCATTACCAGATTTCCCTAGACCTCACCTGACTCAGATTTCATCCAAATCTGGACCAGGCTAGAATTTTTCAAGTCGCTACTCAAAAGTTTTCTAGCCTCATTTCTTTCCCCATTGGGTTTTCTATAACGACGGGAACCGTTCGTTACAATAGATACCAATTTACCCATCAGTCGTCCTTGAGTGATCAACTAAGAAAAACTAGCTAAAGTAAGATTAGAGTAGTACCTGAATCGTCGAACAACTAGGGATACTTGTCTCGCATGTCCTTCTCAGTTTCCCAAGTAGCTCCCTCCATCGGATGATTCTTCCATTCAACTTTCATGGACTGAATCTCTTTGACCCTTAGCTTTTGGACATCACGATCAAGAATAGCAATAGGTTCCCCCTCATACTAAAGGTCTTTCTCTAACAAAAGTGAGTCCTACTTTATGATGTAATCTCCGTCCCCATGTTACTTCTTCAACATGGACACATGAAACACTGGATGAACTCCAGATAAGCTAGGTGGTAAAGCCAACCTATAAGCCACTGGCCCTACATAGTCAAGAATTTCCAAAGGTCCAATGTATCGAGGACTAAGCTTGCCCTTCTTGCCGAATCTCATCACCCCTTTCATGGTTGACACTTTAAGAAAAACTTTCTCACCATTCTGAAATGCCATGTCTCTTTCCTTAAGATCTACATACTTTCTCTGTCGACTTTAAGCTGCTAGGAGCTTAGCCTAGATGCTTCTTACCTTATCATGAGCATACTTCACCAAGTCAACCCCCATGGTTTCACATCTCCAGCCTAAACCACCCTATGGGTGATCTACAACCCCTCTCATAAAGTGCCTCAATCGGTGTCATGTATATGCTGGAGTGGTAACTATTACTATAGGAGAACTCATACAACGGTAGGAACGTATCCCAATCCCCTCCAAAGTCAAACACACATGCTCTCAACATGTCCTCTAACACATGAATTGTTCAATTTGACTACCCATCGATCTGTGGATGGAAAGTTGTACTAAAAGTGACTTGAGTGCCAAACTCATCATGTAATTTCCCCCAAAACTTGGATGTAAACTGTGTACCATGTTTTGGGATTATAGAAATGGGCACCCCATGCAGTCTCACTATCTCCTTCACATATACCTTAGTCAACTATTGTGCATTATAGTCTATTCTAACTGGAATAAAATGGGTTGACTTAGTCAATCTATCAGGCACTACCCAAATAGAATCAAACTTCCCCAAAGTCTTGGGGAGACAAACTACGAAATCCAATAGCTATCCTTTCCCATTTCCATTCTAGAATTGGCATTCTCTGAAGCAAACCTACAGGTCTTTGATGCTCATACTTTACCTGCTGACAGTTTTGGCACTTAGTCACAATCTCAGCTATGTCTTTCTTCATGTAAGGCCACCAATAAAGTCGCTACAAATCTTGGTATATCTTGGTCACGCCCGGATGAATGGAATACAGCGAACCATGGAATTCTGTCAACATCTTCTGAATCAAGTCATCCACTCGAGGAACACAAATTCTACCCTTAAATTAAGCACTCCTTCCGCATCATGAACAATATCTTGTGCCTTACAAGACGCCGTCTTCTTTCCAAGCTCATTCAAATTCTTATCCTCAAATTGTTTGGCCTTAATTTCCTCAATGAATGATGGTCTAACCTCAATGCTAGCCAACACCTCACCTTTCTCTGAGATGCCCAACTGCATGAACTTAGAGTCCAAGGTTCAAATTTCCTTTGCTAATGGTCGCTTGGATATACCCAAAGAAGCTAGAATA
Source organism: Solanum tacnaense (assembly GCA_029582525.1). Classification (NCBI taxonomy): domain Eukaryota; kingdom Viridiplantae; phylum Streptophyta; class Magnoliopsida; order Solanales; family Solanaceae; genus Solanum; species Solanum tacnaense. The sequence goes on along the minus strand of JAJOOD010015794.1, from coordinate 5,577 downwards.
CCCATACTTACCGCCTTTCGTCTTAAAGCATCTACCACCACATTAGCCTTACTCGAATGATATTGAATGGTAACATCCTAATCTTTAAGTAACTCCATCCACTTTCGTTGTCTTAGATTTAGGGCCTTTTGAGTGAATACATGTTGCAGACTACGATGATCAGTAAATACCTCACACTTCACACCATAGAGGTAATGCTGCCAGATCTTAAGATCAAACACTACCGCTGCACACTTCAAATCGTGTGTCGGGTAATTCCTCTCATGTACCTTCAACTGCCGTGAGGCATAAGCTATGACATTCTTATCCTGCATCAACTCAGCACCCAAACCCGAATGTGAAGTATCACAATAAATAATAAAATCTTTACCTTCCATCGGTAGTGCCAGAATCGGTGCGCTGGTCAAGAGAGTCTTGAGCTTTTGAAAGCTCTCTTCACATTTTTCAGTCCAGTCGAAAGGTACCTCATTTTTTATTAGCCCTATCAAATGTGTGGCGATAGAAGCAAAATTCTTAACGAACCTACGATAATAGCTAGCGAGCCCCATAAAACTCCTAACTACAGTCATAGAGCTAGGCCGGACCCAATTCTTAACCGCATCAATCTTATGGGAATCTACCATTATTACCATTACCCGCAGGTACCACTACTCTAGTCTAATGTTGCGTAGATTCCAACATGCGCGGTTGGGGACAATCTTTCCTCATGTGCCCAGGTTTCCCATAATTATAGAAAGTATGATAAAAAAAATGGTCTGCCGCTAACCGAATACGTGGCTCCTTTCCTATCTTGAATAAAATTCTGTTGTGGATTTCCCGAGTAACTACCTGTAGAAGCGGGCCTGGCGGGCTGAATCGGCCGGGCTGCAAGCGTCGGCCAACCTGAACCTCTGGAATAAGATCACTGTAAGTTACTTGCACTCTTGGCTTTCTTAGCCAAATTCTTAGCCTGCCCATCACGTCTAACTCTCTCTAGTTTCTTCACAAAGTCGGTAACCTCATTAACGCTCTTTCCTGCGGAAGTCATGTGAACAGACAATACTTGAAGTTTGGGATTCAGTCCCTTGATGAATAGACGAATCATCTCCTCCTCACTAGTCACCAATTGAGTAGCATATCTAGACAATGCATGAAATTTAGCCTCATAAGTAACTACAGACATACTATCCTGCTCCAAAGGCATGAACTCATCCTTCTTGCGATCCCTCAAAGTTCGGGGCACATACTTTTCCAAAAACAGAGCATGAAACTGTGTCCAAGGGAGTGGGGAAAAAAAAGACGATCTGGATTCCACATAGGCCCTCCACCACAACTAAGCTTCACCTTGAAGCTGGAAGGTCACGAACTCAACCCCATGCTGATGTACAATACCTAACTTGTGCAGCCTCTTATAACAGTCCAAAATAAACTCATAGGAGTCCTCACTCTCAGAACCATGAAACACATGCGGCTTCACTTCAGAAACTTAGTCAACATTTTATGCTCATTACCAGTCATCACAGGACCCATTAAGGGATGGAAAAATGCATCAGTGCCTATAGTTCCACCGACCTTGGGGATAGTAACACCAATAGGGGTTGGCGGGAGTTGGAATTTCTTAGACTGTGGGAAGAACTCCAGGATAAACCAATACATTTAGAAAAGTCATAATTTGTTGAGCTAACACTGGTCTAAGGGAGGAATACATGTAGCCTAAACCTGTACCTCTTCCTCTTTTCCAACATCCTCCTCATTCTCAACCTCTACATTCTCTCTACCTCTTCGTGATGCGCAGGAGGAACTTCATTTTCGGGAGCATTCCCAACTAGCACTCCACCCCTAGCGGGTGTTTCCCTTCCTCGCCCTCTACCCCATACTCTTCCCCTACCCCTGCCTCGATCGCGACATCTTGCTTCAAACTCCTCAGTTGGCTCATTGATGGGAACTACAGGCCTGATGCCGTTAAAGCGAGTCTTAACCATATTCAGACAGAAGAGTGAAGGAGATAAGATACACATTTGGATCACCAGATACAATTTGGAATCAAGTTATAGCACGAAAGGAGACAAGAGAAAATAGAGAGATTTCCTAAAGTCCTATAGAGTCTCGAAGAAAAGTACAGACATCTCCCTACCGTTCTGCAAGACTCTACTAGACTCGTTTGGGTACATCGAGATCAACAAACCTAGGGCTCTGATACAAACTTTGTCACGACCCAGACCGTCGTGAATGACACTCACACTAACCCTCCGATGGGAAAACCATTACTACAACCCAACTACACAACTTAACAAAAACTAGAACATTTAAAGATACGGAAGCAAGTTTAAATGTCTAAAAAATATTGGAGTTCCCATAAACTCTGAAACTTAATAAAAACATTACCAAAACATTTGTGGAAAACAACGCGTAGAACCTAAAAGTCAATTTACCAAAACATCTAAAGTGTAATAAGTCTAAGAAAAAAGGTACAACCCCAACCAAACATAAGTGTATCTAAACAATAGTATGAGTCCGAAGAGAATGAACTAAATGAAATGAAGGACTCCATGGCAGCCTAAAAGAACTGACTCATTCTTGAAATTCGGTCTCGATCACTTATCTCCTAGTTGAGGTCTATCAATAGCCTCTTAAAAATGTCTTGTACTCAACAAAGAATGAGCAAGTTCAGTATATGTACAAAACCAAAGTATAATGGTAGGATCATGAAGCTATTAAAGTAAGAGAAACATATCTAAGCAGTCACAACATAGTAAACATGACATGTACAAACCATATATACACATTGGTTATCATTTCAGGAGCAGTGTTCAATTACATATTCTGAATAACAAGCAGTTATGACAATTCAATGGTCCTCTCATGGAACCCATACCCAAATTGTTAGTGTGCCAAAACATAACACCTGATCTAAATTAGTGAGTGTGCCGGAACGTGACACCCAATCCAACATATGTGCCGGAACGTGACTCCCGAACCAATATATGTGTCGGAACATGACACCCAATCCAATCAACACAACCAAACTCACATTCACAATGATAATGTACATACTCATAATCATATAATCAAGTGTTGAATCATGGCATACATTTGTTCATTCATACCCATTTCATTAGATTTGATCAATAGTACTTCATTCACATGCATACACGCATTACAATGAAGCATTTATCAACATACATCACACAAAAATGAAATGAAACCACCACCTAGAAACTAAGCTTGAATCCCACATAAGGCACTTGAATCTTCCTTTTCCAGATTCTTTCCGCTTGTTCATGGTCTGAAACAACAATTTAAGGCAAGGATCAATAAATTAAGATCTAATTGCCCAGATTATAACAAACTCAATAACCCACGACCAAACCCATGATCCTAAGGTGTAGCTAGGGAATTCTTCAACCATCAAATTCAGTCCAAAACCATCCCCAATAATAATTAACCAAGAATCTAAATTCTACGGATATAAAAAAAGGATTAGGGGAGTAAAATCCTTACCTTTGGCACCAAAGTCATTGAAAACTGTCAAGAACTCGTCCTGGGTCATCTCCTAACTCTTAAGAACGAAGTTTGCAGAAAATTAATGTTTTTAGCGTTTTTCCATGACTTAATTCGCGACTGAGCCACTACGGTGGACCCCATCCCGCCACATCGGCCCCGCCCTAGCGAGATTAATCCTGATCTGATGGCTTCCACGGATGGAGACAGAGAGTTGGAATTTAAGTTCCAAATCCCCATTTCACAACACACCTTCAACCGATAACGTTCAAAAACTACCCTTTCACGCTAAGATTAGTTTCGGGAGTTCTAATCACCCGAATTCGGTTCTGTAAAGTTGTATGAGTCTCTTAAAGTCTTAGCTATCTACTAATGTGATAAAATCAATAATTAGATCCCCCATTCATTACCAAATTTCCCTAGACCTCACCTGACTCAGATTTTAATCCAAATTTGGACTAGGCTACAATTTTTCAAGTCACTTCTCAAAAGTTTTATGGGCCCAATTCTTTCTTCAGTAGCTTTTCTATAACGATGGGAACCGTTCATTACAAGGTATATTAGGTGATTTTTAGGGTATTTTGAAGAGTACAAATACCAAATGTATTATTAATTAGTTCTATTTTATGAATCATGGTAGAGAAGGACCTAAAACCAATAGAAATATTTTTTGGTTTAATAGGGGACCACAGAAATGAAACAACTTTAGGAAGAAGACATGGTCGCAAAATTTCAAGCTAAAGGAGCAAGGAAGCAACTAGTAACAACTCGAAAATTCTACTCTTAGAGTCCAAATTATTTGTCGTAAGTGTATCAACTTGCGTTCGGTGATATACTACTTGATCATATATGTTAAGGTCCATTCCTAATTATGATAAGTGTTTTGGATGTGAGTTAAGGTCAAAATGAACCTTTAGCACAAAGTCGAGTTGAGAGGTTCTCTAATGATTCAGTTTTTTGTGTAAGTTCATTCAAGGATACACTTCAATCAATCATACCTCCTAACATATGAAGAGCTTTGTGGCTTGATTCCAACCATATGAAAGGTCTTGAAGTCTTCTTTCAATTGGTTTTGACCGTTCGTCAATCCAAGTAATGTGTTAAAAGTTATACCCATTTCTCTGGGCACAACGTAGTCTGCGCGAACTGGTGCACGAAGTGCACGTCCACCGTGCGAGATTCAGCTGCGTGACCGCGCACATCACTTCGGAATTCTTTTAGTTTTTAACATTTTAGGAGGGGTGTTTATGTCTTTTCCACATCCCAAAACCCTCTCATTTTTAAAAATAATCTACGCTCAAGAACTTCAAGAAACGCCAAGGCTAGGGTTCATCGTCCAATGTTTTTTATCTGAATTCGTCCTTAAGGTATGTATGACTATTCATAGTGATGGACTGGGTTCGTTTTAATGCCCTACATCTCAATTTAGTCAGTAAAAGTTTAATCTAGGGTTATACCCTTAGTTTTGAGAAGTCTTGATATGAGTTATTTTATTGATTCTGAGTTCTAAATCCTTGATCATGAGTTGTTATGTATATTATTACACATTGATATTCTTGAGTTGTTGTTCATGTCTATTTTCAGCATGAATTCTATTTTGAGTTATAATTTTTAGAATTTTTTAAAGCAAACATTTTTGTCTTAAACTGATTTCTTGAGAAAACAAATATGAGTTTTCATAAAAACTTTTAACCAATATTTGAGAAAGAATATTTTAAAGTATCTTTTGAGAAAAGTTTAAGGGAACACATTTTGTGGGGCAATCGCGAATTAAGTCGGGGAAAACCCAAATATCGTTATTTTCTGCAAAACTTTATTCTTAAGAGCTAGGAGATGATCTGGGGTAATTTCTTGATAGTTTTCCACGACTTTTAGAGCTAAAGATAAGGATGTCATTCCCCTAATTCATTTTCCATCGGTATAACTTAAATTTTTGGGTAATTATCATTGGGGGAGGGTGTCACGACCCGAGAGCACCCCCTAGTCGTAACCGGCGTACTCGACCTCGAAGAGGTCTAATACAAGCCTCTTAGCATTCATTCATCGCATAGACACTAAAACCATAAGGAATTTAAAACTTTCTTTACCAAGAAAACA